>BQNB010092753.1:0-26538 GCA_026074375.1 Tanacetum coccineum
TAGAGGGGGCAGCATTCACGCGCGTGAGAAATTTTCTTCAAATGACTTGAAGTCTCATGAACTATACCTCAAGTTTTTACTGTACAATTTATTTTGATTTCAATCCAAGCGGATTACTTTAAGTTGTGTGTTGCATGATTTTTTTTATGTTTAGTGATCTTAATTGTTAAGAAACTTCAAAGATTACCTTGGTTTGTTCTCCAATACATACTAGCTTAAAGACCCGTGGACTCACGGAGTTTTAAAAAAAAAAAACTTTTTAAAGAAATTATGTGTATAAATAAAATAAGAAAAAAACAAACGTAGACATGCTATATTAATATATGAAAGAAATAATTAGATAATAAGTGAATGTCTCAATAAACAATTGAGTTTGTAACAATTAAAATATAAACGTCCATGCATTCTTGTCTCCAAATTTGATGGTCTTGATTAGCACATGACGTCGGTGAACGCTAATCAAATTAATAGCTAATGTCCATTTCGTGAACACCTAATAGTCCACAGAAAATGTAATTTAAAGTAGGTTATGAAAGATAATATATTCAAATTTAAAATATGGTACTAAAAATGTCATATGTATATTGTACATACCTCTTGAACCTTGATCAAAGACCTTGAAATACTTCTTTGTAGACGACATTTGTAGTAGTGTTCGAGATATTACCATCCACATCACAAACGACAACTTTGTTTTGACGCATCGAATCACGGGCATATTTAAAGAAGTTGTCCATGAAGGAGATACGTTCGTTAATAAATCAACAAATAACAATCATCGTTATTATTGAAGGGAAGAATAACTATCAATTATTTATTACGGAGTTACGTATGTAAATAAAGTAACAAACAACAACATACGTACATATGTACAGGTTCCATTATTTTTCAAGGGAATAATAAGTTTAATATATGAATGAAACGATAAACAGTATGGTTTATAACTATTGAAATAATGAACGTGCATGTATCGTCTTATCCAACTGGTGGTAGATAGTCTCGAATAGGCAAGGTACGCGGTCAACGTCAAGCGCTGAGTAGCCCATGATCAAAACTTGTTTATATTTTAAATTGGGTGTTGTGTTATTCAAGTAGAAGCAAAAGCAACATAAAGTGATCATTATGTTCATTCATTCATTTGTTGGTTATGATCCACACACACAAAAATCACTTCCATTCTATTTATTTTCTTAACTACTGCTGCTAATAAGATTTTGTCAACAATCAGCCCACTAATCTTATTTATTTAACGATAATTTGCAGTTTAACTCAGAAGTCTTACGTAACAAAGTAGTAGCACATCATTTTGCAAACAAAATCAGCAGACACTTATCCTTTTGTTAGTGTTTCCTATCTCACTGCCATTAACTAACCTTAAGCATTGTTTAAAAAAGAGGCTTCCAATTTAAGCTTTTAAAGTGTTCTTAGATTAAGATTTTTATGTACTATAAAAATGCACTTTAGTGGCTATAAGTTTGACAAATTTTACCTTTTTTCTTTTGTAATTGAAATGACCTATTTGTGACCCAATCGAATTAGATTTTAACTTGACTTTCCCTGTTCATTGGTAAGCATGTTAGTAAAAAAAGCCTAACCTCATCAAATTGAGCTTGTGTAACCCTGCATCGTGGTCACTATAAATCTTTATAAATCAAATGATAAGATTAAAAGGAGATCATAATTTCAACCTCACGCAGATGTTTAATCAAATAGTTAGTGTGCATAGAAATAAAGCACACCCGAAGATTATTTTAAGCGTCTATGACAAATGTCAACATGCTACACCGAGATAATTGAAATTATATACTCTAAGTCATCTTTTTAGTCTTAGAGCAATGTGATAGGGCATAACATACTAACATCTACATAATATTGATGATCATACTATAAAGTTCGTATGAATATAATTACAAACTTAATTAAATAGCACTATAGTTTAATGAACCAGTTGGTAAAGAAACAATCAACCCCTACTCTTCTACTATTATACCTAGAGTGAAACTAATTAAGGCAATATAAGCATTAAATTGTTATCTTAAATGTACGTAAATATATATTCATTCCATAAAGAATCATAAATTATTTTACTCCACAAGTTATATGATATTTGTAATCATGTTTAAATTAGTAAAAAGTTAAAAACAGTTGACTAATAGTGTTTTGGTCAACTTGAGCCATATCAAATGTACCCATTTTAACCGGCTAACCAACGACCCATTATTTGAAAATTACCACAGAGCCGCATAAGATTTGCAAGAATGACTTCTGACTTACAAGCACGTGAGCCATGAACTTGCTATTAGAAACATAAAAATCATATTTAATAAGAAACCAAACCACCAGCAAATAACCTAAACAAACAAAATAGTACACATTAAGGATATGGCCTATTTCAGGAGCTATCAAATGATTGATTTTTCATATTTTAACCATCCACAACTGCATTATTTATTATAAACATTATCATTAACATGTAATAAGCCAAGAACAAACTGTCTTAACCCTTACACAAAATAAGGTATGCTTACTTTTCTACCAAGAACAAACTGTCTCAACCCTTACATAAAATAAATGATGAATAAATCACATAAAAAATTCATATTAATAGTTCCATATATATATAAGTTAAACAGGAGGGATACAATAATAGTTAGTTATGCCGATGTGCGGGGTGTGTGAGGCTTCACACAAAACGTTTTACAAATCCCTAGGCAGTGTACCTAATCGTTGCAGTGTAGTATAGGCAAGACTCGAGGGTTGTTATGGTTCTCTAGGGGAATAGGTTGGGAAGGCTTGATCACGGTCTAACATAATTTTAAGGGTTGAGAGCAGATTATTTTTGTGTTTTTATATTTTTTTGGAAAACAAGTAAATCATATATTTGAGAGGTGGGTTTGTTTGACTAATAACTAATCTAACTAAGGTGATAACTTTATGATAATTAAATTGTATTTACTTAATCATGCATTACTAATCCAATTGCTTCTCCTAATCATTTAGCCTTGTCACACTTGTGATGATTTGTGTAAGTATTTCCTAGGTCATGAACGGATTACACGAACACGACGTTTTTATATACTTATTCCGTTTTAAGGCCAAGCACAAAGTAAGGATAGTTAGGTAGTAATGATGACTATTACAGGCCCCTATGTGTATTAATTAAATGATTGGTGAAATAATCTTAAGAGGAATTCAACTTTATTGTAGGGGGCAAGGTAGTTTGAAGACCTTTACCCGTATGGTATCTTTATACGCACATTGCGTTTCCTAGTGTCTCAACAACAATATAAGATAAATGGCTTAGTTATCTAAAGGCTAATTGATAATTTGTGAATACACATATTGTTTGTACCTAAAATAATACCAATTAAACCCAAAACAGACCAAAAAATTGGCAAAAAATATTGCTTGTATTTTGGTTGTGTTTTGTATGTGCAGGTCTATGGAATATAATCTAAAATGGCAAGATAAACCAGTCAAAAAATGGGCATGCAGACGGACCACTGAGAAGAATACAGATATAGAGTACTAAAAGGAAGCCCTCCAAAGAATCAAAGCCGAAGCCAGAATATGCAAGCCTCAAATCAAATCCAGTTCTAAGGAAAAAGTCATCTCTTGGTAACAAAAATATAAACAAGTCCCACAATATTCCATTTTAGCCCTCCAAGTTTCACCAAAATACAAAATTAGCACCCTCACCCTCTTAAATGGGCCTTACCCGGATTAATAAACCCAATTACAGCCCACTTCCTGCTTTTTAATAAACCACACATAGGACTAATTTTGCAAATATTGTCGAATGTATCCTTAGAACCTAAAAATAGATAAAAGAAATGTTTAAGGCCATTTGTGTCATTCTCCAAAAGTCAAACGACTTTTTTTAGTTATAAAGAAAGGGCGCCAAAAGTTACTATTCATCCATCGTCCCCTCTTTCACCCACAGTTAAAAAACAAAATAAAAAAATTAAAACTAAGGGCTTATGGATTATTAAAGGGTTTGATGGTCAATATTAAGTGTGATCATAAGTCAAGGCAGGGCGGCGTTTACAAATCAGTCAAATCAAGGGGTTACTTATCCTCACTCAAGCTCACCTCACACGTCATCCATGGAAGAAGCACAAGTATATGTGAGTTTTTGTGCTAAAACACTCACAAAAGAAGCACAATGACATCCATAAGAGAATGACATGGCTTGGCAATCACTCAGGATTCCACAAATCCAAATCCAACCGGCCACAATAGAAGCTCAATTGATTGAAGAAATGATTTGGTTCAGATTGAAAGTTTGGAGTGCAAGGGCAAGTGGGCTACGAATACATTCCAAGGCAGCCTATAATTTAGGCCTCACTTCTCCTCACATTGAAAACATCTAGGTTTTTTTAGTAATTGTTTAGTCTAGCTTAAATTAGTTTTTTTTCGTTAAATGTAATTTTCCTTTTTAAGTAATGTAACAGTAATACTTTATTAATGAAAATTTAGTTTTATAAAAATAACATGCATAGCTCTTTTTTCTTGTTATTCTATAAGCTTTCTCTTAAATAAGACCAAATTGTATCATTTAGCTTTATTTGCTCATTTTGAAAGCTCTTTCAGTCTTTTAATCTGAATTAGTGTTATTTTAATTCTGTATTATTCTTAACCTAAACCCTAAACCAGTTATCTAACTTAAATTTATTTTAGGGCTCTTTGGATATGAGCTTTTGGTTGGGGATCTTATACTTGGAGAAGAGAGAGATCCCAAGGACTTTTACCCTATGATTAATTTTAAGTTATGGGAGTTGTAGCTGCTCGTTAATTGAGACCTTTTGTGTAGCTATATGGTTCAAGTAAGCTTCTCTTTTCCTTCTTCTCTTATTTCAGTTTTAAAATTTTCTTAGTTTATCTTATTTGTTTAGCTTTGATTATTTGCTTAATTACTCTTTGCATATTAGTTACTTATTTGATTTTTATCTAGCTTTAAATAATCATATTTTATCTGTTTATTAACTTTTCTTGGGGTTTAGTTTTTCATATAATAATTGTCTCTAAAAACCTCTTATAAAAACCAAAAAATATAGTGTTAATTAATATAGCTTTAGTCTTAGATTATTGCTTTATCTAGTTTGTTAATTCATGTTTTTTTAATGTTGTTTTATATATAATTAATTGTCTGGATTAAGCATTTGTTTATTAGATTTCAAATTTAGAGTAGTCTTAATCAATACTGTCATTGTAGTAAAGGGGATGTTTTGGACTTAAGTGTGTTTGACCTCCTATAAGTCAACTTTCTTGTGAATTTTGCTTATGTTTTTTGTCAGCGGAGTTGTCATTTAAGATCTAGGTTTCATTTAGTTTTTTTTATAGTTAGAGTTTGAAAATTTCAATAAGTATGGATTATTATTTTGTTTTTACACCAGGGGCAGTTTTCTGACTTTATTTTTGCTTGTGACAATTTTGATCCAAAGACCCTTAAGGCTTGGATTCTTGCTAGCATTGTGTTTACACACACAAGATTTGTGTTGTGTCTCTTATGTGCATGGTTATCCTAGGAAACCTTGCAAACTCCCCACAATCTTGGTTTGCACTTGTCTAAAGTGCAGCAGTATTAACTAAAAAGTTAGTACTGCTGTCATAGTTAGTACTGCTACTTTATAGTTAGTTTTTAGTTAAGATAGAAGTATGGTTTAGGCTCTTAAAATTAAAGTAAAGATTATGTTTTAGTATTAGCTTAATGTAGTGTAGGTTTAAATTTTTCACTTGTTCTTAGCTTATTAGCAATTATCTTCTTTTTGCGGGGGGGGGGGGTGGGGTTGGGGACTGGTGGGGGGATGTCATAAAGTCCTTCAAAAAAGTTTTTAAAGCCTCAAAAAACAGTACTTAGCGAATTTTAGGATCTTAATTTGTTAATTGTATCTTATGAATCTAGATTTTATATAGTTTTATATAGATAGTTCTATAATAGTTTAAACAAAGTCCATTATGTTGTTTTAGAGTTAGTTTAGCTTTTTTAAGGTTTTTAGCTTATTTAGTTTTTTGGTGTTATATTTGCATTAGTATACATGAGTTTTGCTTAATTTCATGCCTTAATTTCAGTAGTGCTTTAAGATGAACTCTGTTGCTTTATTTTCTTTGCATTTTTAGATTAATCACATCTTAAGATGTTTAGAACACTTTTCCTTTTTCATTTTGAGCTGTTACAAGCTTTTAAGTAAAATTAAGCCCAAACCCTTACTTACTGTAACAGCTTATTGAGAAGCTCTTTTAGAGCTTATCTTTGAGTTTCATCCCATAGTGCTTTTGTTAAAGTTGATCTCCCTTGGTTTTATTATACATTTTGTCTTTTGACGTTTTGAGTTTTAGTGCTGTTTTTTAATCTTACCCTTATTGTTAAGGCTTATTTGGACTTAGTTTGTTGTCGGGGTAGGAACTCAGGGACCATTCTTGTAATTTTTCTGTTTTAGTTGTTACTTAGTTAATCCTTGCCCGTTAAATGATTTAGCCCCGTTAGTCCTTAAGTCTTTAACACAGTTATTTCCTAAGTTAGTTTTTAATTAGTGTTATATTTTGAATTATTAATTAGGGTTAGGTTTTAATTAGTTTAATTAAACTTTTATAGAATGATAAAAAATTAGGGTTTTTATTTGTAGAAAGTTTTGCATATTTTCTTTATTGTGTAATTTTTTATTAAAATTTTTATTGGACTTTATTTTTAAGAGTTTCACTTATTTTTATAGTTTTGTTGAATAGTTTAAATTTTTAGAAATAAATCTTTGATCTATTAATTCTATAAAAGCCAAAAAATGTTTTTCTTTTTCCTAAACAATTTTTCTTTGTTGTCCTTTCTTAGGTTTAGAAATGTTGTTTGATTTTTTGGGTTTAATTTTTGTTTACTTTACTTATTAGTCGTGTTTAATATTTTACTGTATTTGTTCATTGTTTTTATTTGTGCCAATTTAGTTGTTTCTTTAGATTACCAAATCATCCAATTTGCTTATGCAAAATGTTAATCCGGTCTTATAAGAGGTTTCAATTTCACTAGTGAGTTGGGGGGGAAACGACCCGGGTTTTTCCTGTGATCAATATTTGCCGGTTTAAATATAGTATTATTATATCTATATTTATATATATTTTGAGAGGGTGTATTTTGTAAAGGTTAACTTTGGTATTTTTCATAATTCCTCTGTGAGTATTATAATATGTATATATAAATATATATATTTTTTCGTGTGTTAAAATTCATCAATTCAAGTTTTTGGCGACACTGCCGGGGGATAGTGTTTAAGATTCCTTACGTTTTTTGTCTTGTTGATTTGGTTTTGTAGATCTTTCACCCTCTCAGAAAGTTTTGTTGTTTATAATTCAAATAATTCAACAAGAAAAAATATAAAAATATTATAAAGTAAAAAATTTCTTTTTCCTTTTCTTTTTAAGATTTAAGTATAAAAAGAAAAAAAATAGAGAAAAAAAATAATCATAAATATAAAAAATTCTCTTCCCTTTTAATTAAGATATATAAAATCCACACCAATTGGGTTAAAAATACAGAATATAAATTCTCAACAGGAAGTGTTTTTATTTTCAATTCCGGTGAACTTGTGGGTTCCCTAAATCGTAATCAAAGATTTAACACTCTGGCTTTTGTGTCATGTACGAAGTTACGGCTCAACTCTTGGGAGAAAAGCTATTTTCATGAGCTTAACGTGAAGTAGTTGATTATTATGGTTTTAAGTTCTCTTTCGTGTAACCGTTTTAAAATTTCTCATTGTAAAAAAATTAAAAAAAAAATTAAGTGTTAAGTTTTGCTTTTTGATTTGTGTTTTCTTTTTATGCGGCACTCGTTCGTAATCTCGAAGACTGTTCGACAACAACAAAACTCTTCGGTTATTACCAATTGTTGAACAAATCGTTGTTCCAATGGACGAAAATTCAGTCACGATGGTAACCAAATGTTACCAAGCCACCCATCGAAGGGCTAATGAAAGATTTGCTATAGTTGTCTCCAACCATTTAATGCTATATAATTTCGAGCTCAAAACAACCTTTAATCATTCTTGTGCATAAGTTAAATAAGTTTGGGTAGTTAAGTCTTTCCTACACAATCACTCCTTTGATTTTTTAACAAAGGTCACTTTCAACGTTTAGGACATCCCGAAGTTCCGAACTCTTCGATAAAGCAGCTTTGCTTTTCCCTTTTTCTCTAGACGGTGATATTGCCCGTGATTGGTTAGAAAGGAACCTCCAAGATTCAATTCTAACACTGGGACAGATCCTTGTTTCAAAATTCATTAAAGCAATTACTTACACCTTCGAAAACACTTATATGGAATGAGATCATTAACTGTTTTTACCCAAAAAACAAACGAATCTTCAAGATAGCAATGGGAACGTTTTAAAGAATAACTCCTTCGCAATGTCCTCACAATGGATTCTCGGAAGATCACCAACTCGTAATTTTTACAACTCTTTAAAATTTTTTCACGATACAAGATGACATTGAGATTCGCCGCAGTGGCGCAATTTTTTAGACAAGATGCCTCAAGAAGGTTTTTTGCGATTATTTGAAAGCAGGTCCTAAAGTTCGTTTACTTCAAGAAGATCGTTGCTTGTGTAGTCAGAGTAGAGTACGGATTTGCTCCTCTTTTCTACTGTATTCACCTTCTATTAATCCTCTTCCTTATTTCTTTCGATATGCAACAAATAGCCGCTTCTCTTGAGGTTAAGATTGGACTATATAAGATTGGACAAATCTGTTGAGATGAAATGTTAAGCTTTAGTTGTTAATACTCCCAGCACCCATGCAAAGCGGTTTGAGGATATATGTGTCACTTTGTGGATCGAATCCACAAATTTTAACCATTGTCCGTTACTCGAGGAGGAAAACGATTTTCCGTTTTTTTCTTATGGACAACATCCACAATTTCAACAAACCAACAGACGTAGCAATTTTCTTCAAAGACAACCCAAACTTCCAATTTGGCACGGCACAAATTGAAACCACCGCGGTTTAAAAACTAACCAAATGACCAGAAAACTAACCATAAACCGTTTTTCAAGGGATACAAATTTCTATTTTGTTCACATATCAACACCGTGGAAACAATTTTAACCAATACCATCAAAACCATCAAAGTCAAGTTTTTCAACCACCAACCAACCAACCACCAGTTTATCACGTTCCACCATATCAGACTCCTACGCCCCAAATCCAAGGTGTTTTGAAAACGGATTTTGAAAACTACATTAAGGCAAACGATGCGGTGTTGAAGAATGTTCAAAATCAAGGTCAAAATTTGCAGATCAATTGGCTAATGTTAAAGTTTGTGACAAAGTCTTTGTGTATAATTTCAACAAAATCAGCCTCACTTCAAATATTTGTACTAATTCCAACGTCTCCAAAACACGTGGGACTAACCCTCGCCAGCAAATTAATGCTATCACCACAAGAAGCAGTAAGACTTTGGAAGAACCTTCGACTCCTTTTGTTCCTACACCCGATGTTTCTATTCCTTCAAATGAACCCGAACAAAACCCGGAGACGTCAACAGAAAAAGTGCAAAATCCAAATTTGGAAAATACCGCACATGTCCCACCTCAGGGGGAGGAAGATTCCATTTTATTGATAACAAAACAAAAGCAAGAAAACCGTTAATCTTGATCCTAAATCTTCTACCATAATCCCTAATTCGTATCAATCCTCTAAAATTCCTATCCCGAGGAAGATGAAAGTGATCACTGAGAACATTGATGAAACCAAGTGCTCAACATAGCCGGTTTTTGAAGATGTTCAAGCAACTCCGTTTAGAGATTGGATTGAAAGATGCTCTTGTCGAAATGCCAAAGTTCAACAAATGGTTAAGCTCGTTGCTAAGGAACAAAGAGAAACTCGAGGAGATCACTATCATGACCGTGAATGCTGAATGTTCTGCTATCATTATGAACAAAGTCCCCGAAAAGCTCGAAGATCCGGGAAAACGTTCATTATCCATGTCGCTTTTTACAAGAACTCAATAGGACTAGTGCTTTAGCGATTCTGGAGCTCACATTAACCTTTTACTCTCTTTTTTCTACAAAAAAACTAAGCTTGAAGCTTTGACTCTCCTTCTCGTATGACACTCGAGCTTTGCCAATCATTCCATTACTAACCAGATGGGCAATCGCCGACGATGTTGTAGTTAGAGTCGATGGCGTTCTCTTTTTCTTGTCGGGGATTTTGTGGTAGTTAATTTTGAACCAGATCCGAGAGTGCCTATTATTCTAGGAAGACCTTTCCTTCGCACCGCGAAAGCTCTCATTGATTTGTACGAAGAAACATTGACTTTAAGGGTAGGAAAGGAAGAACTTGTTTATTATGCTGATAAATCTGAGAAAAACAAAAATAAGCATTGTGCTCACGCCATTTCTGTGATCGATTTTGTACAAAAGGTTGATTCGTTTAGTGGCAGTACCACTACTCATTCTGATGATCCTTCTCCTAGTTCTTCTCCGGTGAAGACTAGTGATAATTTTGAGAAGTTCGCCGATGAACTTGCTCTTCTTGATTCGTTACCACCGGGTATATGATGTTACAATTCTTAAAAATAGGACTTGCATGAAGAGTATTTTTCAAAATGTCGAGCTAAATGTAGATAATAAATTCTAACGTTTCCGATCTGAGCCAGTTTTTTACTTCAACACTCCTTTACGATAAGGTTGAGTGGTTTGTCCTGACGACAATAATGGATGAGATCGTTGGTATTTTTAGTTATGGAAGTGTATTCTAACTTAGAGGAGGATTTTTCTTTCAGAAGGAGACATAGATTTTTGATAATCTACTTAGTGTGATAATCTTGTTTCCGAAGTGATTTCCGAATCTTGCAGCCTAGAGGAGATTGAATCTTCAATTACTTTATCTCCAAGGATGTGATCTCTCTTCACCATGAGTTCGCCGTATGTGAAAACTTTAACACTTACTGCGAGAATGATCGGAAATTTGAGGAATATCTTAGTTCTTATGGCAGTGCTTCATGAAATTTCATACTTACCCAGGGTAAATGGCTCATCAAAATTCAGTTATCAGTCTCTTACCATACTCCTATCCCCGTTGTGATAGTGAGCTCCACTCAAAGAAGAGATCGGTTTTTATTGTTCTAGATGATATGATTTTATTCACGCCTGGTATTGGTGGATTGCTGATTCTGAAGATGATAGATAATGATGTCACATTAACCTAATGACCATCAAGATGATCCGTCTATCCCTCGACCTCACCAGATACCTCCGGATATTTAAGAAATGTTTTGAACCCCGAAGCGGTATTTTGATTATCAAATGAGTTTTAAGCGTTATGTTTCTTAAATCTCATGATTTTTATTCATGACCGGTTTTTTACCCACCTTCTCACCCTATGTTTCAGATTTGATCTCATTTCCCTCATTGATCTCCTTCAAGAATGAAGACACCATTTTGACCGGCTCATCTCCACTTAAAGAGATGGACTCCTCATGGGATGGAAGCTTTCATTATCTTTAATGTTTGTCCAACCATTAATGAAAGGCCCGAATTGGGATACTTCCTTCAATTTTGCCTCTCCCTAAGGACCAAATAAAGTCAGGGATCGTGTCGAGCTTGCAACTGGTGACCAAAATACATGCCGTCTTCGTGGGAGTTCACCCCATGCTTATCCTTTCTATTTTTCTTATATATTGTGTTGAGAGAGGCTTGTACTCTTTCCGATTTCTCGATGTTTGTTGCTTGTTTATTGTGATTTTTGTAGGATCGACCCACAAATTTCTTTGATGACTCTCGTCGTCGGTTGATTTTCCACTTTTACTTCGGAGTTATCCATCCTTTTGTGTGAATTTAGTTTTGGGGAGATCCATATCTTTCATTTATCGATTACGTTTATATTGGACATACTTCAATAAAACTGGCTTAGATTTTTGTAGAGACCCGACTTAAACATTGAGGACAATGTTTCGTTTTAGTTTGGGGTGGGAATCTATCGATTTGATGTTACCTGCTTATTGTTTTGTTCTCACGTTATCTATTTCACACAAATAATAGCAAATTTTAATTTTTTAGTTCATATATTTGTGTCTATAACTTATATATATATTATTTATATATATATTTATATATATCTATATATTTTCTATATTTTAAGTGTTACAGACAATAAATGTAAGGGTTTTACGTTGGTAAGACATAAAAGTTAATTTTTGACCGATTTAACTAGAACGTGTGGAGTTCTAGCTGGTTCTACCCTTATCAATTAATGAATGATAGTTTGTGATAGTCTCACGTAGACTTTAATAATGCTAGATTGCATCTGTTAGTAAATAAAAACATATGTGCTAATCTAAGTAGATTTGTAAATAAGTCCGGTGGGATTTTATATGGTTAAGTTAGTATTCGCGAATTTCTTTCTTACGAGATTTTAAATGCGATAGAATAAAGAAATGATAGTGTTATTCTATAAGTCTTGACATTAAACGTGATAGTATGTTCTTTTCAAGCTCTTTATATTGTTTTAATTGTGGCTTTTTCTCCATTAGCTTGTTACACTCTTAATAATGTTTTATAATAGAGTAGTTGTTGGTTTTTTGGTTAATTATTAGGCTAATATAAGTTTTCCTTTAGTTCCTTTGTGATTGATGAGTACACATCAGAAATATTAATTTGGTATATTATATGTTATCATAAAAAGAAATTATTTTGCTTAATTCCTTAAAGAGCATTTAGGGTATATGGGATAAGTAGAATTCAATAATAATCCACATAAGACTGATTAAAGTTTTTTGTTATTCTGCCTGGCCTCACAACCAGATGTCTACAGCCTTCTAAAACGGTCGAGGAAGTTACCGAAGTCGAATTATGTTTGCATAATCTTGTCGGCAAGGCTGGAGCGGTGATGTTGTAGCCTTTCTAAAGGGTACTAAGTTATAATAATGTTGCTTAATTTTTTTTCTTTCTTTGTGCCTTAAAGTGACTAAGGATTATGGTGCCAAAATAATGATTGGTTTCCATTCATGTCTTAAAGAGCCTTAGAGGTATATTGACATGAATGGTGCCTTGCTTAATGTAGCCTATATAAAAGCCAAAAATTCTTGGTTTCCTCGTATTTGTGAACTTTAATCTTGATGACATTTGATTTTTGAAAAGGGCTAGGAGCTAATTATTGCGTTTTTAAATCGTTTGCATTATTTTTGGAATTAATAAGTATCGAAACAAGTCCTTAAAGATCCCTGTCTGGGTATATGGGATTAAGTAAAAGCGAGATACAAAAGTTAGAATTTACGGGAGAAAAGTAAGATTACACAATTTCTTATTTATGAGTAGTGTTATGTCATGATTGTAATTAACAATGATTTGTTTTTTAAGCTTCTTAGCATTGGAAAAGTGAAATTTTGGGGATGATGTAGTTATCTTGTAGAATTTAATTGTGCTTTTTGTTCTATGATCCTTAAATTTACAAAAAATTTTTTTTTTTTTGGAGGGTATTGAAAACAATATACATTTATGTCATACAACCATCAATAAGTTGGAGTTAGGTAGTTAATTATCTAAGAAAAATATGTTTGAAAATAGGAAAATCGGGTGTTTTATAACTTGTGATATCTTTTCTCTATGTCAACAAACAAGCTTTGTTACTTTCATAAGGTTTAGTTTGGGGAAGTTTCGAGATATTTGGTTATAAGGCATGTGATATTGCTTTCCCTAGACGTCTCAACAACAATACAGACAAAAGCTGGTTTTCTAAAGCCTAACGCGCACATTCATCAACAAGAAGCAACAGTAATAGGATCTACAATTAGACTTTCATGCAATCATAAGCAAATACAAAGGAGGGTTTAGCCTCACATGTTATAGATAAAGCAAGAAGATAAATCAATCACACAACACATAGACATATTGAATGATTAATGATAAATGATCTTACTTGATTAAAACATGGATAAAAGGACGTTACAAGAGGATTTTGAGGCCCTAAAGACGACCTTTAAAGCAGCTACAAAGGCTAGGGTTCGTATCCCTAAAGTTATATAAATTTACACACCTAAAACCATAAAAACAGTTTTGTATATATAGGCATATCGACGCGACGGCGTCGCTTGATGCTTCTGACGCCGTCGCCACGTAGATGGTTCTAGATCCACTTTAAGTCAGCTACGTTGTGACGCCGTCGCCACTATCCAGACACCGTCACCGGATAGATCACGACGGCGTCGCTTTATGCCTGCGACGCCGTCTCCACGCTCTGAGAACAATACTTCTTGGGTGGCTTTGGGTGAACTTGGAGTGGAAGGGTTAGCTAATTATTTATACGAATACACGCTGGTTTGGTTGCTAAGCCAAGACTCGGACGAAGATATACAAACTCTACACAACTCTACATCGATCTCTTTTCTTTTTTTCTTTTTTTGAATAAAATAATACATCACTTGGGGCTTATAGATGCACCCCTACACTTGAACTTTTACATACTTTACAAGCAAACTATTCTATGACCCGAATTGAGGTGGATCAACATAACATGGAGCTTATTGAGCTCTATTGGGGGTAATAAATTACTTCTTCCCCAATTCTTCATAAGATGAATACTACCATGAATCCCAATCGTCCCAAAACAGTATTTACAAGGATAAGGACTTAGCAACCGTGTACTCAATAATTAACTTGGGTTAAAACAATAATGTAATAAAAGCGAGTACATAAAAGGTAGGGTAAGGCGATTTGGGTGTAACGATTGGTTTAAGTGTGACAATGCTTTTCATTAATAGTCCGGCTTAATCAGAAAATTACGAGAACCATGAAAAAGGATAGGCTCGGAGGGTTGTACTAGGGGTATCCTGCACTAAAAATGAGTGCATGGCAAGGGTGTGGGATAGTTATATGATCGGTGTGACCATCATAACAATTACAGGTTTAAAACATGGGTTAATCCTAATGCCTCTTATCAAGCAAATCCTAATACTCACTATGCGGTCTCGGGATGCATCACAAAAACAAGTTCTAGAATTTAATATACTATCGGTACACTCATATGATTTCAAACCGATCTCAATGTTCCAGAAAAGGTGACTAAGATCATACGTACACATCCGTAACGACGGAATAGACACATATGTCTGCATTCGAACCTTAACTCGAAATTGCTAAAGGTAGAATCATCTTGGGTATCAATAATGGATACCCGAATTCCTATAGATCTAAAGGCGAACCTCACATTTTTAGGGTGGAATTCTGAGGGTTTTTGTGCTAGTCATATAAATTCCTATCCATGAGACGCTATTAATACTCGGTTTTCGTCGGTATGTGTCATAAAAAAATTTAAATTTTGGTCAAAATTACCTTTTTATGCTATGTTTTGATATATTACCCATCATTTTAAGGACAAAGCAAATGGCAAATGAAAGAATAGTTTCTAAGGCTTATTTCCCCTACACTTAAGTTGAACATTGTCCCCAATGTTCTTAAAAGTACCCGTAAAAATGAATAAAGGGAAAAGAAAACAAGTAAAAGAAACTAGTACTCCCCTGGTTTGCTCAATAATGGAGAAGAAACATGCGATAACTGGTTAGATCGTCCTCCAAGAGTCGTCCAATGAAACTTCCTAAGAACTTCCAAGCTTCTTCTTGTCAAATATAACATGTAAATCAAAAACAACTACATCGAGCGTAAAATCAGCGGAATATGATATATACATAGAGAGTTTAGGGTTTTGACTCTATGAAAACAGTAAAGATAGGATGAAAGCGATGATATAATCATAGGTTTCTGCAGGTTTGCAACAAAATTACAAAATTTAAATATTGCACATTTTATTTTTCAAAAATACTTGAAAATTCTCGAATCCTCACATTGTTGGAGACGCGACGCCGTCGTATTTAATCCCAGCGCCGTCTCCACGCACTGTGAAGATTTCCTCTTTGTTTTTAATAAGAAATTTCCTGAACTCAATTTTATTAGTTATATCTATAGAAAAACTGCCTGGGATTAATCATTACAATCATATGACTCAAAATTGACACGAATTAATCTAAACAATTTATTTTTAATATTTGAATATGGTTCTTATAAACCGGATATACCCCCTACACTTATTTTATGCAAAATACCTTTGATTGTAGATTTAAAGACAAACAAAGCATGATTACAAAATAATGAATTCAAACATAAAAGAATAAATGAAAAGAGTTAAAACACATGACACTCCTAATATGCGATAAAAATAAACATTGGGTTGCCTCCTAAAAAGCGCTTTTCTTTATTTATGAGTCTTGTAGCTAGACTCGAATCATACGCTATTACGTAAATTCTCCTTCATCATCCATTTCTACTTTGGCAAGAGCAAGATTCTTATTTTTGAAGTTTTTGCTCCTCTATTGGTCAAACTTCATCTCCTTTCCTTAGTGAAGTTTTATCTTTTCCTCCCATTCCAAGACTAGGCTATTTACATTCATAGTGGGGGCTATAGGCTCTATATCGTTCTTAATCCCTTTCTCGGCCTTACAGAGGGATTCAGGTATTCTATGAAAACTTATCTTACTTTTTCCAGATTTTAGAGTTATGGTGCCATTATCGAACTTAATCACAGCCTTAGCCGTTGTCAGAAATGGTGTTCCTAGGGCCTTCTTTCATCCTATTTTATGTCTAAAATCACAAAGTCCACAGGGTACACATGACCAGCAACATCCACTAATACATCTTCGGCCATTCCTAAGGGATAGATATACGAATGACTAGCCAGGGAAAGCCTAATGTCGGTTTCTACAGGCCTTTCATTAGTTAGCTTACTATAGGTGGAAAAGGGAATGACGTTCACATAAGATCCTTGGTCAACTAAGGCATTTGTGTGTTTTAATCCTCCTATGTTACGTGGTATTTCAAAATTTCCTCCTATGTCCTCCTTTCTGGTTACTCTCTTTCTAAGAATTAAGTCATGTACAGGTCCCCTAGGTAATAAATTGTAAGTTTTTCGCTTTATTTTATCTACCAGGGCTGCCGACAAGGAGTCTTTAAACTTTTTATTGTCCATAAGCCCTTCGATTAATTTTTCATTGATTCTATGTTTCAGGTAATATCCTATAATATGGGAACTGGATACTTTTACCGGTTCTTCCTCCTCATTCTTCATGACGTTCTCCCTTACACTTTTGGTTGGTTCATCATCCGCCCTTCTTTTTACTTCGTTCTTCACGGAAGCTTTCTTAGGAGGTTCTTCTTCCTCAGATTTGCTAGGCTCCACTATGCTTTCAACGATTGCCCTATTGTTTACTGCGGTTTTTTCCTCCTTCACTCGGATGACGAAGATGGAATTTATGTTCTTAGTAATAAGGTGCCTAGCCTCTTCTCTAATTAATACCTTTTTCAGAGTTTGGCTGGCTGAGAGTTTCTTAAGAAGTCAAAACATTTTTGTCATTTTGTCGTTGATCACTTCACGCTGTTTGAAGATAGCGTTTTTGAACCTCTTCATTCTTTCGGCATATGCTGCCATGTAGTTTTGTACCCGAGCCTCAAAAGTGGTTTCTAATGCTTAGGGTTATAGGTATGGATTGGTTCATTCACGAAAAGTGAAAGGGTTCTGATTTGGTGGTTCACTTTAGTTTTATGGATGGGGGGTTGAGGAAACTGCTTCAACGTATGCCTGTGGGACGCGTGTTAAGCTTGGTTTAGATGTTAGTCGTGGTACTTTTAGCAAGAAATTGATTTGATCTTCAAGCTTAAGAAGTCTTTGGTCTGGCGTTTTTAAAGTGCCTTGAGATGTAAAAATAGCCTTAACCGGTTTGACGAAATCTTTTAATTCATTCCATCTCTCATGGTCGTAGAAAGCAAGGTTGTCAATGATTTCCTAGGATTTGTTAGCATTCTTATCGCGGAGTTTGCCGCCGCCGAAGCAGTTAATTTCACACTTAAGATGGAAGGTTTAACACCCTGATATTTCAACATAGCAGCGGAAGCTAAATTGGGGTATTACTTCATGAATCAACAGTCATAATCATAGAAAATGACTCATAAGCTGGAATAAGCCCGAAAAGGCTTATAAGCTTAAAGGCCAAAAAGGCTCTATATATTTGATAAACAAACACTCTACCGGATGAGCTATTGTAGCACAGCGGTAGAGTGTGTGTTTATAAAGGGTAGAGGGTGTGAGGTCGGGGGTTCGAGCCCTAGCTCACCCCTGACTTCCACTTTCCCCTTTTATTTTTTTTTTGAAATTTTTTTTACAACTTTGAAGACAAGACAGAAATAAGCATTTTTGCTAACTGAAACTTTTTATGAAATCTACAAATAAGCACAACAATAAGCAAAACAAACAGACAGATTGCTTAATAGGCAAAAAGGGCTTGAAGGCTTATTTTTTTTCTTTTGATTTTGATTTAAAAAGCTACAAAAGGCAAACAAGCTATAAAATAAGATTAAGCTAGCACCTAATAAGCTAAAGCTAACCTAAATAAGCAAATTAGAAAGGGAATTAAGCTGTAAAAAGCTTAATAAGCTACTGACACAAGTATGAGTGCAAAACAGACAAAGGGGCACCTTGAGGCTTATTTTTAAGCACTCAAAAGGGGGTCCTAAGCTTAAAGCTTGCAGGGTCTTAAAGATTAGCTTATAATATTCCTAAAAGTGCAAAAAGATTAAAGTTTTAGTCATAAATAAGCCAAGAAAAAGGTGTGCCAATTGGCTATTTTGCACCAGGGCAACAACAAAGCCAAACAGCCCTTAAGGGCACTTTGGGGCTAAATTTTAAGCTAGCTAATGAAAATTAAAAGCAAAAATAAGTTAAAACAGATATAGCATACATACTAATGAGCTTATTCTTGCATTTTCAGAACCTAATACTGTATATAGCTTATCTAACTTTTAGCTTAAAAAGTGACTTCTAAAACTGCTTAAACTGCTTTGACAGGATGTTACATAAACACAAAACACAAATGCACACTTATACTACCACACTCTACTGCATTCAAACATTAAAACAACACTAAAACAATATGCACAAACAATTTTTAAAAGCTTAATCAATTAAGCTCTTGAATTCTATTTTATTATGACAGAATTTCAACATCTATTAGAAAAAGTCTTAAAACAAACTTATAAACTATAAAACTCTAAAAAAACAGTTTATACTTACTTAAAAATGGGTGTCAAAGTTGACTGAATAACCCATAGACAAAATTTACCTCATTCGACCCATTTACCAACCTTGACCCAAACACCCCTTTATAATTCTGAATTAGCAATTTTAGGGCTAGACAGACTTGGTCAAGCTTAGGAATTGGTAAAGCAAGTTATGGAAATGATATTAACAGACTAATAAGCAAAAACCAAACAAGAATAAGCACTTGTAATTAAGAAAAGCTAATGAGCAGGATTATCTAGAAAATAAGCAGTTTTATCTTAAACTTAAATTTAACTAATATTTATGATCTAATAACCTAACTTATGACATATTAAGCTAACATCAGGCAAGTTAAGCAAAAATAAGCACTAAACAGTTAAATTAAGCAATGCTACAGTAACTTAAAAAAATGCAGGAAATTGAAAGAAAACTTACAAAGGTCCAATTGTCAAGGAACCTAAAACTAACCTATCAACCCCTAAGTCCAAATATCTCTGAATCAATATCAACCCTTGGCCCATCCATAATTGACCATGCTCCAATAATTTTGTGCTTATTTGACTTTACAAGTCAAACTTTGACTTTTACTTAAAAACCAAGTAAGCTATGAATTAGCTTATGGAATTCAAGACTAAAACTTTGTATATTGATTAAACAAGATAATGAAGCTTTTGTGAGAACTTGAACAAATAACAATTTTTAAAACTCGAATTAAAGGGAAAATTCAAACTTTCTCATTAACTAAAATAAGAGTACATAAACTGAAAAATTGAAGTTACAATAGTCTGAAAAGCTTATAAAACTGAATAAAACTAAGAAAAGCTGGTAAAAAAATGAGTGATGCCCTGCCCTATTGGCTACATGGGTTGGGTATTTATACCCGAAACCCCATATCAACAATTTTTTAAGCTTGTGTTTCTTTGCTGAGACATAAGGCTCCCTTTGTGTTTCTTTAGTGAGTGTAAAGCTTCAAAATCAATCCTTGGCCATAGATTTGTCATGTGCTTCCTTGGATCACCATCTCAGCCATCGATGTTGTCTCGAAGGTGGTGAGATTGCCAAGTTGGCAACTCTCATTGGGCTGGGGTTTAGTGGAGAGGGGAAGGATGCTTTGTCCATGGGTTTTGTTGAGTGAAGCAGGGTAAAAAGGTGGGAAGAAACCCGTGACTTGTGGTGGGTTTAAAATGGGCGGGAAATTTGGTTTGTGGGTAACAGGGTAAACGTTTGGGTAAAAGTCAAAAATGGCCCCTCAAGGTGTTATGTGTCTTTGCAATTAAAGTCCTTGAGGTAACATAGCTTTCAGGGGTTGACAGGTTTAACCCCTCATTGTGTATTTCTTCATTGCAAAGTCAGTCCTTGTGTGATACAACTTTAGGGACTTGGCAGAATTGCCCCTAAAGTTGTATTTTCTTTAAATTGCATTTTCAACCCTTGTCTTTTTATCTTGTAATATAACTTTGGGATTTGGTAATTTTAGTCCCTCAAGTTATATTCTTTTCTAATTCAGCTTCTCGGAGTTGACTTTACTTTGTCTGTTTGACTTTTTGACTTGGTTGACTTTTTAGCTTTGATTTGGTTTTGTCTTTTCACACTCTTCCATTCCGTGCTCAGTTTTGTCGATTTTGGCTTTGTTTTTTGTCCTTTTGTGTGATATCCGTTTCCTGCACAATACAAATGCAAAACAAACATATATTTGGCAGTTTTTGTCTATTTTTGGTCATTTAAGTCCATTTTTAATAGAAAAAGGTATGTGTAATTAAGCACATACCAGTGGCTAATTTCTCAAAGCTTGACAAGTTTGAAGGGGTTGATTTTCGAAGATGGCAAAAGAAGATGTACTTTCTTCTTTCTATCATGTGTGTGGTGTATGTCCTTACTACACCAATGCTTGAAGATGGTCAGAATGCTACCGTGAAACAGATCCGTAAAAGGAGCAAATGGAAGAATGATGACTATGTGTGTCGTGGTATCTTTGTCAATGGTATGTCTGATTCCTTGTTTGATATTTACCAAAATGTTGAATCTAGAAAAGAACTATGAGATTCCTTAGAAGCCAAATATATGGCTGAGGATGCATCAAGTAAGCAGTTCCTTATAAATGATTTCATAAATTACAAAATGACTTATTTAAGATCGGTTATGGAACAATGAACTTCTTGGTATACTTGGTAGATTTACACAACATAGAATAAACATAAATAAGGCTATTTAGGTCTCTTATATCATTGATAAACTCCCTCCTTCTTGGAAAGATTTCAAGCATACCTTGAAACATAAGAAAAAGGAACTAACTCTTGTTAAGTTGAGCAGCCATATGCGCATTAAGGGGTCCCTTAGGGTACATGATAGTGACATGCCAAAAGGCAACAGTATTATTGGTCATTCAGTTGTCAATATGGTGGAGCATAATAACTCCACCATGTATAATGACAACAAGGGTAAATGAAACATCATGACACCAAAGCTGATCCTAACAAGAAGTCTAAACTGACTTGTTGGAAGTGTGGGAAATCTAACACTTGAAAGGTCAGAATATGTTTAATAAATTGGTAACAAAGCCAATTTTTTAGGCATTAATGGTTCAGTGACTGGTTCTTCCAACTCACTGAAAGGTCAGAATATGTTTAATAAATTTCTCCAGGTTTATTATGTTACATATGTATTTGAAGCTTACTTTGTGCAGGATAATGACATTGTGTGGTGGGTTGACTTATGAGTAACTATTCATGTGTGTAAAGATAGAAGATGGTTTAAGACTTGTGATTCGTTGAATGATGGATCTATTCTTTACATAAGAAATGAGTCAACAACCTTGGTGCATGGACGTGGTAGTGTAGATCTTAGATTTAGTTCTAGAAAGATTGTTTTCTTGTTTAATGTTGTGCATGTTCCTAATATTAGGAAGAATTTGGTTTTAAGTAGTATTTTGAATAATTGTGGCTATAAACAAGTGATTGAATCTAATAAATTTGTTTTACCTAAACATGGTGTGTTTCTTACTTTTGGTTATTTGAGTAATCAAATGTTCAGGCTTAATATTGTTAATGATAATATTGATTTAGCATTTATGTCAATCTATGAACTGAATGTTTCAAACCTTTTGGCATGCTAGACTGGGCCATGTCTACTTTAAGAGGATGCGAGATATGTCTAAAGATGGGTTAATCCCAACTTTTGACATGGACTCTGAAAAGTGTAAGACTTGCATGCTAACCAAAATAACTAAGAAACCATTTCAAAATGTAAAATATGAAATTGATGTTTTGGAGCTAATCCATAGTGACCTATGTGATTTGCATGCTACTCCTTCATTAGGGAATAAGAAATACTTTGTGATATTTATTGATGATGCTTCTAGGTTTAGCTATGTTTATTTATTACATATTAAGGATGAAGCATTAGATAAATTTAAAGTATTCAAACTTGAAGTTAAATTGCAATAAAAGTCCATGATCAAAAGATACAGGACTCATAGGAGATGTGAGTATGTAGATACTTTGTATTTTTGGTCTATTGGTATAGTCTATGAAATGAACACTCATTATACTCCACAGAAAAATGGTATATCTGAAAGGAAAAATAGAGTACTGAAAGAAATGGTTAATTTCATGTTGTCCTATTTAGGGTTGCGTTAAGGGTTTTGGGGTGATGCTATGTTAACAACTTACTATTTATCAAATAGGGTTCTTAATAAAAGGAACATGATTACCCGTTATAAACTTTGGACTATAAGGAAACCAAACCTGAACTACCTTAGGGTTTAGGGTTGTAAGGCAGTTGTAAGACTCCCTGATCCAAAGCTAAAAACTTTGGGTAAAAGAGGCATTAAATTCATCTTTGTTGGATATGCCGAGCATTCTAAGGCTTTTAGGTTCTATGTCATTGAACCTAATGAATCAGTTTCAATTAACTCAATAATGGAATCAAATGAGGCTATCTTTGATGAGAATAGATTCTCATCAATCCCTAAACCAAGTTAGAGGTCCCTGATAAATGGATATGAAGACATTTATGGTTTAGTGGTCTCTAAATAGGTTACTAAAGTGGTTGTAGTTCAACAACTTGAACCTGAGCTTAAAAAAAGCAAAAGGAATAGGAGTCCAAAGAATTTGGTCCTAAATTTCAATTATATTTAATTAAAGGATCAAAGATGAGGTCTCTGACCAACACTCCTATTGCTTTAATTTTGAGGATGATCCCAAGACATTTGATGAGGCAATGAAGTCCTGGGATGTTTCTTTCTGGAAAGAAGTAATTAACGATGAGATGGATTCCATCATGGGGATTAATACTTGGGTGTTGAGTGATCTACCTATATGTATGAAACCTCTAGTTAGTAATATTCTTCAAAAAGAAACTAAAGTATGATGGAACTATTGAAAAGTTCAAGGCTAGATTAGTCATTGAGGGCTTTAGACAAAATTAAGGGATATGCTACTTTGATACTTATGCTCCGGTAACACGTATTAGTACCATAAGACTGTCGATAGCTATGGCATCAAGTCACAATCTGATTATTCTTTAGATGGATGTGAAGACAACATTTTTGAATGATGAATTAGATGAGGAGATTTATATGAACCGACCTTAGGGCTTTATCATGTCTGGCAATAAAAACAAGGTGCGTAAACTGATTAAGTCTTTATATGGACCGAAGCACGCACCTAAGCAATGATATCAAAAGTTTGATGAAGTGGTTTTGTCTAGTGGTTATTCACTTAACCAAGCTGACAAATGTGTATATAGCAAATTTGATAAATCTGGTAAAGGAGTCATAATATGCCTATATGTTGATAACATGTTGATCTTTGGCACTGACCAAGTTCAGGTTGACCTGACAAAGGAATTTTTTTGTCATCCAGGTTCTCCATGAAAGACTTGGGGGAGGTTGATGTTATCCTTGGCATTAGGATCGAACATGAAAGTAATGGAATAGCAATTTCTCAATCTCATTATATTGAGAAGGTACTGAAGAAATTTAATTACTCTGGTTATACTCTAGTGAGTACTCTTATGGATACAAGCGGGAAGCTGATGCCTACTAATGGTTAGGCTGTATCTCAGCTTAAGAATTCTAGGGTGATTGGCTGCCTAATGTATGCCATAACTTGTATAAGACATGATATTGCTTTTGTTGTAGGTAATTGAGTAGGTACACTAGTAATCCTAGTACTTAGTACTGGCAAGCAATTTATGGGGTACTGAAGTATCTTAAGAAAACTATGGATTATAGTTTGACAAATATCGGTTATCCTTCAGTTCTAAAAGGATATACTGATGCAAGTGATGGGTTTTCTATACCTTAACTAGATTAACATAAAGCAAAAACAATAATTAATCTAGGGAAAGAAGGAAACTAAACCCTAAAGGATCTTAACTAAATAAATAAAAGCAACTTAAAATAAATAAATAAATAAATAAGAAAATACTAACCCTTGAGAAAATCGGATATCTCACACACAGACCACATTGGTCAAACTTGGAGGCAAGTACTCAAACAAGAGTACCTCTAATATCTCACACCTACAAACTAAAGAGAAAAGGGATTCGAACTCCTAAGGTCTCATTACACGAGTTGACTCTTACAAGGAGTAGGAATGAGAAAGAGAGAATGAGCAAATAAAGCCTTGGCATGCCCCTCTATTGATATGGAGACGAAGGGACTTGGAATAGCTCTTTGGAGGGATGTGTGATCCCCTCAAAAAATGTCCCATGGGTCCGTTATAGGTCTTCCCAGCCTGTTCAACTTAATGCACCTTGTATTAGTTCATATCTAGCCCATGCTTCTTTATAATTAGCTTCTAATTAATTTACCAACTATTAATAAATTAATAAACTAATTAATTATACATATAATATTAATTCTAATTAATATTATCTCTCTTTTATTATTTCTCTTAATGGTTCACTGAGGGCAATCCAAAAAGGACTCTACTTTTGATGACAGTCTTACCAGTTAGTTATAAACTAAGACACTAAATCTAACAGTCTCCCACTTGGACAAGTCATCAACTATAATTGGTCTAAGTCTTTCCTGATTAACTAAGCAGAGAGTGCCATCCAATGCAACTGCCAAACTCTGAATCATATCTTAGAGATAGCCTTTAGATAAGTGATCAACTATTCTTTTATTCTGCTGATATCGTATGAACCTGAGACATGGATTTTAATCAATATCTAGGTTCAACATTATGTTTCTTGATTTTTAATTATTTAACTATATGAGACTATTGAATTGAATACATCAATGTAGACATGGCCATGCCTAGCACATTTAAGTCAACATCTAATCATCAAGGGCCCCATAGATATCGCTTTCCCATTTAGGCAAAAGGAACAAATAAACTTTGAATGCACAGAACTAGTCAACTCATCATGTCATACCTAACATATCCTTTATAACTGGCATTTACGTGCAGCGTTTGAATAAACTAAAGTATATCAAACTTGAAAAACTAAAAACTCGATGTATCTCCATTTTAAGAATATAGGATATTATCATCTTAGAATTACTCATGATATTAATGCATGAAGTAATCTCTTTAAGTACGGGTTTCTCCTATACTTAATTCCTATTAAGTAATCATGAGTGTGGCAGCATTCTCTATGCTATGTCTAATCTTTCTAGACAATCTACCAACACTCCATGACAGTCTTAAATCAATGCTTACTTCCTGTAATATGAACGACTGAGGAGGTTTGAGTAAACTAAGTACTCAAGAAGTGGATTCTAAACATGCAAACATGAAACATAATGATAAACAATAGTAAATGGTAGCACACATGAAAATAAACAAATCTTCAATATTTAATTACCAAATCCATTACAATGTCAATCATTGTTTATAATGTTTCAAATTCAAACTAACAACTAAAACTTTATATTATCTTTCAATCCTATGCTTCTAGCATGTTCATCGTGTCTGGACTTAGCCAATGCCTTTGTGAATGGATCAGCTGGATTATCCTCTAATCGTATGTGCTTCATAATCACGTATCCTTCTTCTACTTTTCTTTGAAAAAATGGTATTTTCTTTCAATATGCTTTGACTTTCTATGATCATTGGGTTCTTTAGTCAAGGCGACTGCACTCTCATTATCACAAAATATTTCAATAGGGTCTTGTACTGTTAGAACAACTCCAAGATCTCCAATGAAATTCTTCATCCAAATAGCTTCCTTTGAAGCCTCACAAGCTGCAATATACTTGGATTCGCATGTGGAGTCTGCCACTGTATCTTGCTTTGAACTTTTCCATGTCACCGCTCCCCCATTCAACAAGAATACCTAACCAGACTGTGACTGACTATCATCTTTATCTGTTTTCCAACTTCCATCATAATAACCAGTCACTTTGAGTTCTTCTTCTCCACCATTAAGGTATATCCTATATCATAACACGGGGTCGATTCTTGGATCTGGCTAGTTTCTAGAGAGAGAAACACTAGAGAGAATAT
>BQNB010092754.1:0-26538 GCA_026074375.1 Tanacetum coccineum
AGGGTCGTCATCTACATGCCAGAAACCGTACATCTCTACAGTGTTTCGACTAGTATAAATACCCTCGTATTTACTATTCCAAGCATAGCATTTACTACACACACACACATATTACTATAGCCTCCTCGGCTCCCATATACAGCCCCTTCGGCTCATATTCACATACTTACTCTCACGCCCGAGCTTGGTCCTGGGTCAACACCCGGGGTGAGTTAACGGGTATTCTTTCTTACTTTTAGGTAATTCAAGAGTATACTTCACCAAGAGACGAGGGAACGCACCCTAGACTCAAGGCACGGTATTTTACCTTAACAGTCAGCATCGACTGTGAGCTGAAAGTCTTCAAGAGACCAGTCGTTCTTTTGCTGAACAGAACCAGAACATATCGCCAATTAGAAAACCATCAACAAATTAAATGTATTCTTGAATAGATAATTAACTATCTGATAACCAAGTTAATTTTTAACTGAATTATCTTATTTACATAATTCAGTTTTCTTGATAACAGATCACTCTATAGTAAACAATGTAGTATATGTCAAAACAGTTGAAGAAACCATACCAGCATCTGTTTTTTATGTTTAAGAGCTCGAAGAGTAGCCTTTAATTTAGATCTCTCAGCATCGACTGTGAGCTGAAAGTCTTCAAGAGACCCGTCGTTCTTTTGCTGAACAGAACTAGAGCATATCTACAGTGTTTAGACTAGTATAAATACCCCCGTATTTACTATTCAAAAGACAGCATTTACTGCACACACACACATATTTATTACTATAGCCTCTTCGGCTCCAATATACAGCCCCTTCGGCTCATATTCACCTACTTACTCTCACGCCCGAGCTTGGTCCTGGGTCAACACCCGGGGCGAGTTAACGGGTATTCTTTCTTACTTTCAGGTAATTTAAGAGGATACTTCACCAAGAGGGTAGGGAGAAAAACTGCCCCCTAGAAGACTCAAGGTACGGTATTTTACCTTAACATTTTGGCGCCATCCGTGGGACCCGTTTATCTCATCTACCAGCTAAGAGAGAATGACGGAACCATCTGGAGGAGGGATGGACGTCGAACGAGACAAGAGGGACCCCCCTCCCTCTCACAAAAGAGCAAATTGAAGGGCACATTTCTGCAATAAAGTCCATAGTCAAAGATTACAATCGACAGAACAAGGCTGATCCGATACGTCTATACTTCTAAAAGAAGGACGTGTCATGAGAGGAAAAGATGTCGGCGAGGAAGACTTAAGCAAGCCTTTCAAGGAAATACTTAAAACACCCCTCACAAGAAGGATCATTGAGTTCGCAGGACCGGAATATGTTATGCCTACTAACATCACATTATATGATGGGTCCACTGACCCAGCCGATCATTTAAATCGTTTCTCGATGGCAGCAAATTCAGGAGAATGGCCCATGCCAGTTTGGTGTCGGATGTTTCAGCAAACATTGGACGGAGGAGCCAGGGGCTGGTTCGAGAGTCTTCCACTCAATAGCACAATAATTGTACCAACTAAGAAGCATTCACTACCAGAAACTCCATAAGGAGGGCGTGCTACAAAGAGCCACATAGAGAATCACCAAGGTGGTGAGAAGGGCTAACTAGACCCTACCGGCGTTTCAAAGAAATGAAAGTGGAAACGGGTCTCATCATGGGTGCATCGCGGAAGTCATAAGATCTCGTCCTTTAGGATTCAATAAAATCTCCTGAACTGGCAAAACGTTTCTCAAGCAACATACCCAAAACCGTTGATGAAATGATGAGAAGGGTGGATGAATTTGTCCGAGCGGAAGAAGCGTATGCCCGCACGGAACTCCCACCAGGAGAGTCGAGGGACATTCATCGTCGCCTGTCCTTTCCGACAGGACCACGAGATGTCCATCAGAGATTGACCTTTCCACCTCCCAGAAGAAATGACAGAGACAACCGAAGTAGCCAAAGAAGAGACTACAAGGGAAACGATTATAAAACACCTACAAGGTAAGAACAATGTTCAAACGGTAGGAAGAGGCACAAGGATTACAAGAGCCTCCCTATCCCCAAAGAGACAGCAAACAAGAACATTGCTAGTACACTTCTCTTGGACTCTCTGATTTAAGTGTCCCACAGAAATGTGTTAGCTACCGAAACCCAATTGCAATTGCCAACACCAAGACCAGTGGCGAATCCGTTGAGAACGAGGCGATCCCGATAAATAACGTGACTATATCATACAAGATATAGGGCCACTCACAAACGATATTTGCATACAACTGAGAAACAATTGGAAATCGCCCTCAGAAACAGGAAATTGAATCACTTGATGAAGGACATAAGGCAAAAGAGTAGAAGGGGACAAGGAGAAACCTCACCCCTACCACACCAAAGGTAATACAACATGGATCGGAAAATCCTCTCCTCCAAAGAAAAAAACGCAAGACGTGAAGCAACAGAAGCTTGGATGAACACCCCTATACACCTTCCGCAGGGTCATATATATGATGCATCCGATAACCTCTAATCATAAGAAGCCGAAGTGAAGTTTACTGGTTAGGGCGCGGTAATGAGATGAGGTTCATCCTTGGAAGTCATGTTGAACATTGTTTTGAAAACTTGTTTGCGAAGGTGAGGGCCGGACAAAGAGAAACAATAACAGACATGGTGGGTTTCTCAGCCGCGAGGTGGCGAAGCCATTGGGAAATCGATCTGGAGGTAAGTTTTGGGAATAAAGTCTGAGAGAGTATGTCCATAAAATTTCTTATGTCATCTCGCGCCCCCTCTCCCTACAACATAATTTTGAAGACAGGGCTGAAAGTATTATCATGCTACCCATCGACTATCCACTCAATGAACAGTTCCCCACTCCGAAGAGGAATAGCAACTCTGGTAACTCGGGCAAACGATATCACAAGAATGCAGACTTCGAGAAGAAAAACAAATACTGACGGAGAAGCAACCGGAGATCCATGAGGCAGGACAGCCAGATGAAGGGCAGACCTTACTGAGGTCAAATACTAGTTAATCCCTCCTTCCCAGATCAAATTGTTACCATAAGAAAGGTGAAGGGGGTGGAAGGATGACTTTCTCAGTTTGCAAGAACCAACTAAAGACACTCCTAATAAATAACATGGAGGTCTTCGCTTGGGAACCTGCTGACATGACCGGGGTGCCTCGAAGGATCATAGAGCACTCCCTCAATGTAAACCCGTCTCTGGAACCGGTCTGCCAGAAAAGGAGGACCTTTTTCTCTAGAAAAAAGCGAAGCTGTCACTAATGAGGTAGCCGAATAGGTAAGAGCAGGAATAGTCCGTCCATTAAGTACCAAGCGTAATATCTCTAACCCAGTGCTAGTCAAGAAATGTGATTGGATCAATGAGGATGTGTAATATGATTTTAAAAATTTGAACTTTTGCATGCCCGAAAAGACTATTATCCTTCTAGTATTTTAGACTGGCAAGTCGAATGGCAGTCATGGGTTTCCAAGTGAACAAGTGTTTCTCTTGATGCCCTACACAAGGTACCATCAAATTTCAGATGTGACAAGCAGAAGATGAGGAAAAGACAGCCCTTTTTACACATAGCAAATGGACATATTGCTACATGAAGATGCCATTTGGTTTAAAAAATGCGAGCGCCACTACAACGGTTTGGTTGACTCAACTTTCCAAAGCCTAATAGAGAAGAACCTAAAGCAATATGTGATGACATGGATATCAAAAGCAAAGAGGAGAAGGATCTCCTGGCGGACATTGCAGAAACATTCAAAAATTTGAAAGCAATAAACATGAAGCAGAATCCCGCAACAAAATGGTTTCGAATTTGGTGTAGAAGAAGGCAAATTTTTAGGATACATGGTCACATCGAAAGGAATCAGGGCAAACCCCAAAAAGACAAAGGCCATATCGGATCTCACTTCTCCAAAAACATTGAAGGAAATGAAAAGTCTCAGTGGAAAGCTAGCTTCTTTAAATCGGTTCCTGGCCAAGTCAGCCGAAAGGGCTCTCCCTTTCTTCAACACCCTTAAAAATATAACAAAGAAAAACAAACATGAGTACCGGTGGACACCCGAAAGCCAGAGGAAGCCTTTCCGCAGATGAAGAGGCGATAATATCCCTTCCCTCCATTAACACCAGCCCTTTATCCGAAAGGAACACTAGGTATGCATACACTAGCGTGGCAAACGAGGCTGTCTCATGCATTACTGCTGACAGATCGAAACGGAAGACAAGCCCCAGTCCCAGTAATGTGAGCGCTGAACGCCAAATGATGTCCGAAAAGAATTATTCACCTCTGGAAAAGCTGGCCCTTTCCTAGTTAACATGACGAGAGGCTAAGAAGGTACTTAAGCTCGTCCGTCAAGGTCATTACGACCAACCCATAAAAAATATACTTAGCAGAACAGAAGCCCTCTAGAGTTAGCCATACGCTGTGGTCGTATAGGACATACAAAATTTCGTTCCTGCCCAGGAATGCTATAAAAGGCCAAGTCCTGGCAGATTTCCTATCCGATGCTCCGGATGGAGAGGCAGAAGAAGAGTACTTTCGGATGCCTGAAATACCACCTGAGGTAGACACGCATTCATCTGAAGTCTGGACAATCTCACGGATAGGGGCAACTGCCTGAAGGCTCAGAGCAGGTCTCGTGCTAATCGGACCTAGTGGTTTGGAGTATACTTATGCTCTTCGATTAACATTTGTCAGTACCAACAATGAAGCAGAGTATAAAGCTCTTCTCGCAGGATTACGTATTGCAAGAAAAATGAGGGTGTCAGGCATAGAGGTGAAGGTAGACTCCAAATTAGTTGCTAATCAAATCAATGGGACATATGAAGCTACCAAAGAGTCAATGATCAAGTACTTGGCCAAAGCCAAAGAGTTCATCTCAGAATTCAAGACATTTTCCATTGAGAACATACCGAGAAAAGATAATCAGAAGGCGGATATTTTGAGCAAGCTGGCCACAATCCCTTTCAGCCACATCACAAAAGAGATTCTAGTCGAGGTTCTTAATGAACGATCAACCGACGCTAAGGAGGTGCAAACTATTATGGAAGAGGAAAGGGATAATTGAATGACTCCTATCGTCAAATACTTGGAAGAAGGAATAGTCCCTTCGGACAAAAATGAAGCACGGTCCCTGCGTTCAAACGAAAAGCCAATATTGTAAGCAATCAGGAATATTGTTCAAGAAAGGATACTTGGTCCCGATGTTGAGGTGTGTAGGTCCTTTACAAGCAAACTATATAATCCGAGAAATCCACATGGGATCTTGTGGAATGCACATAGGCCCCAAAAGCATAGTGTTCAGGAAAGCAAATGCCAAGGCTATTATGGCGCGCCCAAATGCATGCTGATCTAAAGAAGACGTAGATAAGCTGCGACTCAAATGCCAAATTATTTCCTCCGATTCCAAGACTCCCCCCAAGACACACATGACAACCATCAGGCCCCATGGCTCTTTTAATCAATGGGGATGGACCATCCTAGGACCATTGACAACTAAGCCCAGAAGGAGAGCCAAGTTTGTTAATCGTACAATTGACTATTCACTAATTGGATAGGAAGCAAAGCCTCTAGTCAAAATAACAGGTAAAGAGGTGATCCGCTTTGTTATGGACAACATCATTTGCAGGTTTGGCCTTCCAAGGATAATTGTCACAGACAATGGAGCACAGTTGGTAAATGAGCCATTCAAAGGGTGGTGCACCAGATTCAAGATACAACAGATGAATACCTCAGTAGCCCACCCACAAGCCAACGGTTTATATAGTGGAAAAGGCCAATAGAAAGCCTCATGGAAGGATCAATAACCCAGATTAGGAAGGGAAAAGAGCCGGTTGGTAGAACGAGCTACCAATTGTGCAATGGCTCACAGACCTTCAATCAAACAAGCAATGGTGAAGACTCCTTTCAGTAACCTATGGAAGTGAAAGCGGTCATCCCGGCCGAGATAGTGAATCCCCATCATATCGAACTTAAAATGATACGGGAGGAATACAATGAGGAGGAGCAGCGTTTGAATCTAGATTTGTTGCAGGAAAGAAGAGAAGCAGCTGCCATACGTGAGGCCAAATACAAAAACTAATATGGAACGTACTAATAACAAGGAGTGGGTCCGCCCGGCTGGTTTTAGGCCAGGAGAATTTGTATGTATCGAAAAGAGGAAAAAAGAGCAGGATGGAAGGACGAAGGAAATTTGTGGAGACAAAATAGGAAGCCATAGAAGAGAGTCACAGAAGCATTTGAGATGGCTCTTACAAGTTTCCAATACAATGGAGTGATAAGGTGGTGGCCATCGAACATGGCACACAGTAAATTTACGCACATGTTTACTTGTAGGACTTAGTGCTTTAGAATTCTGTTATTTGCGAATGCCTAAGTAATTAATATTAATAGCCTGAGCCTCCTATTCACAAAAGAAAAAGACAATTTTCTAATGTTATTGTAGCAATGATTGACGGATGGTATCGCTACATCCGGACAAAATAAACCCCACAGAACACTAAGTCCACAGGTAAAAATGAATAAGGAAGGCACAGCCCAATCCCGGACAAAATAAACCCACAGACAACTAAGTCCACAGGGTAACAAATGATAAGTAAATGGCACACCCCTCCTTACAAAATAAACCCCACAACAACTAAGGCACAGGGTTAAAAATGATAAGGAAGGGCATAGCCCTCCGGACAAGCATAATCCCTACTAGACAACTAATCACAGGTAAAAATGATAAGAAGGGCACAGCCCCACCGGACAAAATAAACCCCACAGACAACTAAAGGTCACAGAGTAAAAATGTCGTAAGAAAGGGCAACAGCCCTCCGGACAAAATAAACCCTCACAGACAACTAAGTCACAAGGTAAAGAATATAAGTAGAAGGGGCATAGCCCTCCGGACAAAACGAACCCCACAGACAACTAAGTCACAAGGTAAAAAATAACAAGGAAAGGCGCAGCCTCTTCGGAAAAAATAAATTCCACAGACAACTAAGTCACAGGGTAAACTACACAAACACCAAGTGGCAGGGTAAAAATAGTAGAAGAACGGGAAAAATCCTTTCAGACGAAACATTTTGTACATATGGCAAAACCTCCTCGGACGAAGTGACCTCACGGTAACTAAATCTATATGAGAGGCAACCCATTCAAATACAAATGAAACCGAATAATAAAGGAGGAGAAGAAAAAAAGCAGAGAAGTAGGATCAATTGTGACGAAGCAAATTTACAACGCAGCCCAAAATAAAAAATATACAAGGCCATCAACAGGGACTTCGTTCAAGTATTCAAACTTTCAAAATAAGACCTATTTATAGACAAATTAAAACGCTAATTCATTAGATGGGGGAGCCTTTGGAACCTCCGGAAGTCCTGTTGGAAGCAGGATCTTGAAGGGCAGACCATGTCATGGACATTAATGAAAACTCTATGAGAGGACAATGGTCTTTTGAACCGGCCACCTCCGCAGCCCTAACAAGTTTGGGGGCAAAGGCAATACCCGGCCGAAACCTAGCATTGGGGGAGCATCCTTGGAGATCGGCAGATGAAGGTTTTAAGAGATCTTGCACCGGCTTCTCAGAGAGGTGAGAGATACGATCCACATACGGGTAAGTCTTGGAAAATAACCTCTCGTATTCAGCAGTCATCTTCTTATCAGAGTAAGGGTCAAACCCGTTCATCCTCATCATTATCTGGTGGAGCTCCTTCTCAGACCTCCCTTCAGCCAGACCTTGCCCCCATCCAGTTTGAAGCGCGAAGTTGAAAGGAACGGAGAGACTCTGTTTATACTCATGGCTCTGTAAGAGACGCTTCACCACAGTAGGAAGAAGCTCCCTAACAGCTTTGGTCTTCTCCTTTTGGGCAAAGTCAAGTTGGGCCTTGAGCCCCTCATTTTCCGAGAGTCTCTCACCAGAAATCCTTTCAGCATAAACCAAGGCAGAGTCTTTTTGAGCAAGCTGGTTTTCCAGGTCTTTCACAGCAGAAGAATGGACCTCATCAGCATTTTTCAATTGTTGCTCCAACTCTTTGATCCGAAGGGCTTGTTCGGCATTAGTAGCCATCAAGCTATCCCTTTCGGCTCGGACAACAGCAAGACCCTCAGAGCACTGGGCATGCTCCTCGCGGAGTTTCCTATGCTTCTCAGACAAAGTATTGTAGAAATTTTGAACAACATTAAAATCCTCTCGGGTCCGAACAAGCTACCATCGTGTATCATCGAGACTCTCTTGCAGGGCATGATGGGTGTCATAAAGAGACTCAAAAACTGACAGGGCGTGGGCCTGTGCCATAGCACCACGGGCCAAGGAGAACCAAGCTCTGTCCAAAACAATATTATTGTCCAAAAGATTCATCTCCTCTTCTGAACACAAAGACTCAAGATACAGAGGGATAATGTGATCATCAATCACTGGCACCTCCCTCCTGTCGTGGTCACTCGGACACCTTCTGATGAATCCCCAAGATGGAACAAAAAGAAATGGAGGTAAAAGAAGACTCGGCCCATCGGCACCAACACCTGCGAAACATCACCTATTAGCAACACAGGGTGCGAAGAATAAAACACTTAAGAAAATAAAGGGGAAATAAGACACACCTTTAGAAAGGGGATCAGGCATAGAAGTCTCCTCCTGGGCAGAGACTTTCCCAGCATCCGACGGGTTTGCAGCAGTAGGGATTAGGCCTCAGTTCAATAACAACCCGTTTCCGTAGTGTCACCAACTTGCTATCCGGCCCCTCAATATCAATCCTCTTCATCCACATCATCAAAATTACCATCTCTAGGTACAATAACTTCGAGTGCTCACGTTGATCTCTCATGAAGGCGAGTGGTGGTATTAAGCAGAGTCATTGCATGGAATCCTCAACCAAATTATCTCCTGAGTCTAGTTAGGGAAATCAACAACGTCACCCAAGAACATCCGAATAACGCCCCACAATGGTTCGCTCAGAGGATTAGGACCCGGGGATGTGAACAGAGGGGTCCTTCTCATCTATCGCCCTTCTTCAGGACCTGAAAGGGTTTATCGCCTCTTCGAACTCCCCTCAGACCCACCGGCCCACGTTTGACCTCGACTCCCGTTCTTCTCGAGCCCTTTCTCTTGGCAGCAGCATGCGGCTTTTCTTATCCAGTGGCCACTATATTAGGATCTGAGGCCACTACCCTTTGTTGTGAGCTCCTGTCTTCCCATGAACTGGCATCCACGTCTCTAAAGGAGTGGTTAGTATGATGAGGAATGGACGTTCTATGATCGGAACAAGGCCTCCCCAGCCTCGATAGTCATTCCAGAAAGAAAAGGAAGACGTAAATACTCCGACATGGTAACAACTACAAAAAAAAACACACCAGGTGAGAAAATAAAGGAAAGAATATATACAAAGTCGCAAACAAATAAAGGAGATAAGTGCCCTCTTATTACCATTGCCCTCCGGATCTTTGAACAAAGGACGGAACTTAGGAAATTTCCCAGTGATCAAGCCAACCCAGCACTAAAAAGCAACCCGCTCGGAATACCACGAATATCAATAGGCTGGTGGGTCAGAGTAATAACATCATCCTCATCGAACCCATCTTTGGGTGCAGGGTCACTTATATCCAAATCATGATGTCTCCAGCACATAGCATCTGGAATGGCTCTTCGATCAATAAAAAAGAAACGCCCTTTCCACTTCTTCATACAAGAGAATGTTGTCGTTCCAAAAACTACCTGAAAATCTTACTAGGCTCTTTTCTCGAATGAAAACGCCTCCCTGTTTGCTAATGTTTATAAAAAACTCCGGAACAAAGTACACGAAGGGACAATGTTGAAGTCTTCGACAGTACAAACACACGAATAAGGTCAATTCTGGTCAAACCCCTTATCACTAATAGGAGATATGTACATGAAAGTGCCTAATCACAGCAAGAAGAAAGGTCGAAAAGGGTACCCTTAGCCCGACAAACTCAAAATACTGCTCATAAAGAGAGACCAATATACTCCATCATCAGTCCAGAACGTCCCTGGTCATTCGGAGAAACAGCAAGCAGGGTGTAGATCCTAGAATTTTATATTTGCGAGTGAGGGGCTTTCCTTCACATCCGAAGGTTTCATGGTATAAATATAAGAACCCATGTCACGCTTACTGGACGAAGAGGCTTCGGCTTGCGACCCCATGTCAGCTCGTTCCACGTCAGACATTTTCAAAGATCCGAAGGGGAGGCAACTTACAAAGTCAAAAAGGGAAGAAAGGTATACCTGATCACAAAAAGGAAAAGATGGCTGGACGAGTCGGATAATTATCTCGCAGGCAAGGGACGTTCGGCTAGATTTTATTACAAATTTTACACAGGTAAAAAAATAAATGATCAGGGACATATTTATAGGTCGCCCAAATGGGCTTGGGTTCGTCAAATAACACACAACAGCTGTCAAAAGCCCAATCGTGGGCCATTGATGAGAAATCACTCAACACGTGTACACACCGGATGAAGAGACGTGAAAAATTCTAATGGGTTTTTTAACCCACTGTAATTATGATTTTGTCTCATACACATCAAGAAGACAAATGGATCTCAACTCCTAATAATTATGAATTTTGTTTCATACCTATCAAAAAAAAAAGGGGAAATAGGAAGAAGAGAAAAGGAGGATGATTAGGGCATGAAAGAAACAAGGACCAATGTCTCAGGACCCTTCAGATGAGCCCTCAAGTCATGACTTCATAGTTAACAAACTCATAAGCCATACTGGGGGGACATGTCCGCGTATATGCCGGACAGGCTAATAGACCGAATGGGCCACACAAAGCCCAAGCGAACCACTCAAGCCCAATCAAATCATTCCAGACCAAGCAAGCTATTCAAGTCCGAAAGGGCCACAAGGGTCCGAAAGGGCAATAAGGGTCCGAACGGGCCATGAAGTTCTAGACGGGTACGGGACGTCAGCCTAGTAAACAACAAAGCGCTGACTTTATTTCAGAGACCCACAGGGCAACGTCACCATAAACACAGAAAGATAGTGACTACACGATAAACTGTGACGTCAACTAAAGAGATGTCACCATCTAAGACACAGGCGATAGAGACATGACGAAAGGGTCGCCATCTACATGCCAAAGACCGTACATCTCTACAGTGTTTCGACTAGTATAAATACCTCCGTATTTTTTTATTTTATTTTTGGAACGGCGATTTTATTAGAAACAAAAACTAGCAAGGAGCTAGATTACAAAACAATAATATCGGGCTTTTTGAGCCATTCGTTCCATCCGAACGAGGCTTTAGATCTATACTTACACCAATAAAAAGAACTAGCAATGACATTATCAATAAGCATCGACTTCGAAGGTTTTCTCTCGTCAAATAGGAGTTTGTTTCGATAGATCCAAACGTACCACCAAATGGAGTACCAAACTCCTTCAAACATCTTTTTGAGTTTGGAATCCATACGAATTCAAACAAGCCAAGACTTCCATTCTGCATATGAGTTCAGTTTGCAGTGATCCAAATTCCACCAGCTCCAAAACCTTATATACCAAGTCCGCGAACAATCCACACCTAAAAGAACAAAAGGTTCGTACGAATCAATAGCTTATCAAAAATGGGACAACGACATTATCCTGAATGTCAATCCCTCTACTCACGAGAAATGTTGAACCGGGTAGTAAAGCATAAGGTCCTTGATTTTCCAGGCAGAACTTGATTTATCGGGACAACACACCTTTACAATCTAGTTTCTTCTCCAATATTCGAAAGGCATATCTCATCGATACTTCTACGAGCAGAGGCCACTAAAATATACCCATACTCACCAATTCCCAATTCCATCTGTCAGTCCAAGGCACGTAGTGCCAGAACGAAACCAATTCTAACAAAGCTGTCGAATTGATTATGCTTGCGAAACCCCCTCTAGGAATTCGACGGAAGGAGCAGACCAAACTCGTGTCGCCTATCTTGGAACTAACAAGAACATCCTTTGAGGATTCAGCGCGTATAATCTGGGAAAAAATGTCTTAAAAATGGCCCCTTATTATGCCAATGATCCAACAGAATTTGGTTGGACTCACCGTTTCCCATCTTATGAGTCGAGATAATCGAAAACTATACAAACATAAAACCTTTTCTTTGGAGAGTATCGAACTTCACTCAAAATCAAAGCCAACATGATTTGCCAGAGAAGTCCATTCCCGAATGAATTTTGTACGCACCCACACCGTGAATAGCCATACTAACTTTAGTCCAAAGAGAGTCTTTTTGCGAGAGAAACTTCCAAACCCACTAAATCATCAAAGCTTTATTTAACGCAAAAAAGCTTGACCACACCTAGCCCGCCTTGTTTTTGTCTTCAAAACAATGTTCCAATTTAACAAGAGCCTTTTTTTACTACCTCGGATCATGCCCTTAAAAGAAATGACTTCTAATAGACTCCAAGATATTAAGCACCTTTGAAGGAACTTTGAAAATGAGACCATGTGGAAAAGACTGTAATAGATCCTAAAACCGATTTCAACAAAGTTAAGCGACCACACAATAGATAAAGTTTGGATTCCATTTGGAAAGCCGAGACTTCACATTTTTACAACTATCTCTTGCCATGCTTGAACACGTGTCATAGAACCCCACTCTAGTCCAAGATAGTAGAAATGACACTTAAGAACGAGACATCCTAACTTTGGCAGCCGCTTGGATGACCTGCAGCACTTTCCATTAATCCCCATAATCTTACATTTAGTTCAAGTTAATCTTAAGGCCGAAGCATGAAAAACATTTCAATACTGAATCAAAGTGGAGATATTACCGTCACATTCCACTCCCCTAAGAAAATACAATCATCCGCATAGAACATGTGCGAAATACATAAAGAATGTCGACAACACAATACCTTTAAACATCCCGCATTCACATCCATGTGAAAAGATAATGAAGGCTCTCCATCACGAGGATAAAGAGGAAGGGGATAAAGGATCGCCTTATTCAACCCTTTATAGAATTGTGAACTCATTCGTAAAGACATCCATTGACAAGAATAGAAAACTCGATAGAAGAAGTTAGGCAACTTGAATCAGTTAACAGCATTTACACCTGAAACCGACCTCTTTAAGAACATCATCTAAAAAATCCCATCTAGTCGAATCGAAGGCCCTTTCAAAATCGACCTTAAAAAATTAGAGTTTCGTCTTCTTTTTGGTACACACTGGAGAATTCTCATTAAGATAAACACCGTCTAAACATTGTCTTTCGGCGATAAACGCATATTACACCTTCATTTACAAAGTCCCCCAAGACATTAAACAAGCCGGTTAGACAAAATCATGGCCATGACTGTAGATACATTCCAATGAGGCTAATATGTCCTAAAGTCCTTGAACCGCGAGTTTAGCTCCGGACTTTTGGTATCAAAGCTATAAATGATAGAGTTACAACCAGAGAATTTCTCCATGAATGAATAAATTATTTACAGCCATATAACATCGTGCCTCATAACAGCCAAAAATGCCGATAAAAGCCAAAGAAAACCGGTCAGGAGCGCCGGGGATTTGTCTGTCCTACACCCCAAACAGCCGTTTTAATCTCCTGGTTTAGAAACTTCTCAGCTCGAGGTCCTGACTTTGATCTTAAAATAGTTTTCCGAAATCTCATATCGAGATATTTAGCACGCCTCTCCGAAGGTTTTCCTGAAAATGAGAAAGATATTATTGTTTTTTGACTCATTAGCTGCTCCTTCCAAACGCATCAATCGTAATACCTCCTGATGTTCATATTGCTTACGTTTTTTTATTCAAATTCCCATGGAAAAAATTTTGTAAGTTTTCATCGCCTTCGATTGACCATTTGATCTTGGCCTTTTGAGCCAAATCCATGGAATGAATATGATCAATGTTACGAAGAGCAGCCAACACCTCAATTCTTATACTATTCAAAGGACAGCATTTACTGCACACACACACACATTTATTACTATAGCCTCCTCGGCTCCCATATACAGCCTCTTCGGCTCATATTCACCTACTTACTCTCACGCCCGAGCTTGGTCCTGGGTCAACACCCGGGGCGAGTTAACGGGTATTCTTTCTTATTTTCTGGTAATTTAAGAGGATACTTCACCAAGAGGGTAGGGGACGCACCCTAGACTCAATGTACGGTATTTTCTATGCACTAGAATACATTTGATAATAAGTTATGAATTTGATTTAAAAAAAAGTTTTGATTTGTCGTGATCAAGTTAATCTAGATTTGATAAGCAGTGAAGAGTGGATGCAACAAATCTAATTTATTAAGATATTTGTGATAATAATGTGAATACCATTATTTTCAATAGTATTGCTGCAATTAGATAATTGACTGTAGATAGTGTTCGAGTTGGTAATGGAGAGTCAAAACGTGGGAGGTCACAAATTCAAACGTCACCGATTCGTGCAAACAAACACGAATTGGTCAAGCCTATCTATATCTATACTACATTATAAAGCATTTGAGAAATTCTATATTTAGAAAGTCTGAAAATTCAGATTTTCCTTATTTTATTTTATGCGGCGAACCTCTCTTTAAAAAACAACAAATACATTTATTCTAGACAAACTTTCGTTGATTATGTGAAAAAAAAATCATTTTTATATTTAAATTGAAATATCTTTTTATCTATTTATTCTTTTTTTGATATAATTTCATCGTATTTTTTAAAATTTTGTACTCTTTAATTCAACATCCATTTTAATATATATATTTTTTAATTTTTAGTTTTTGATTTTTAATGACTCTTGAACCGCTACTTACGCGGTACCGTTCTAGTCTTTCACAAAGATAATTTGCCGAGTTATTAAATTCGAGTACTATATAAGCTTGAACCCTGTAAATTATTTCGGCGCAAATACATTTAAACGTCCTAGATATACTTTTAACTATAGAGTAACTAATTAAAAATATGATAATTTTGTTTCGTGATTGAATTACTGATATTTGTCTAAAGGGGTGTTTCTTTTTTTTGCTTAATATCCTAGATGGAAATTTTTTTTAATGCAACCAGAAAAAAGATTGTTTCTTTTTTGCTTAATACGAAAGTAAATCATGTTTCTAAAATGGTGTTAAAAAAGAAGAGTTGTTTCATCCATGATCTGTAAACACAATTTACCCCACATATTTCTTTTATTATTTCTTCTCCTACATAACCCACATTGTATTTAACCAATCTCGGCTCTAATCGCCTAGACCCACGTCACATGGCAACTAACATAAACACTCTAATTCGCCCCTTACTTCTCTTACTATCATTAGAATTGTCAACTACTTTTTTGATCCCTCCACATAATTTTTTTATGTGACTTCCATTACCTCATCTTTGTATCTGTAATCAAAACTGCATAAAAGTTATAAAGTTTATCTCTTTTAAAATTCCCTATTTATGATGGACTGTCTTAATTTTTTGTAAAATTTGTAGTAAAAGAAGTTTGATGTATGTATTAATTATACTTGATTATGATCTTTTGGTTTTCAATACGAATCATTGTTGCTAAAATCTGTGATTTAAAAAAAAAGTTGACAATCAATCCATAACGGTTTTTGAGTTCTCAAATCATGAGAGAAAAAGAAACAGGATATTTCCAGACAGGATTATTTGCAGACAAGATTATTAATCTAGACAGAAACTATTTTCAGACAGGAAAAAAGCCCCTAAGGTAGTTCTCATGGTACATTACTTTCAAAATCCACAAATTAACAATCTAAATTCCTTCTTCCCTTTTGTTTGAATCCTGTTATAACCCCTGAAATTGGGATTAATCATTGATTGATTAATCTCATATATCGAGCGTGTAAGGCGGTTTCTCATCTTGGGTTTTTGTAATTTATAAGTTTGTTATTCACCCTCTTAAAATCAATTTAGAACTCCGTTTCCGTTTCCGTTTAATCTCGCTGTCATTGAAACCCTGATCTGTTTTTCTTTTCAATCCTTTTTTATCTTGATCTCCCTTCAATCCTTTTTTTTAGGGTTTAAAACACGCCTTAACCTATATATTAACTTTAAATTTATGAAAGTTTACTTTTTACAAAAAATACTCTCTAGACAACTACGAAAATCTATTTTTGTAACCAATTTTCCTGATAATCTTGGGTCGAAGGAATTGTGGAAGGTTTGCGAGGGGTATGGGAAGGTGATAGACGTTTTTATTCCTAATCGTAGATCCAAAGCAGGTAAACGTTTTGCTTTTGTCAGGTTTATTCGTGTTAACGATTTAGATCGTTTGGTTGGAAATCTTTGTACGATTTGGATTGGTCGTTTCCATCTCCATGCCAATGTTGCCCGTTTTGAACGTGCAAACAAACCTGTAAAACCATCGGGGCCTTCTCAATCCAATGCGCATGGTACATTTGGGTCATTTGTTTCTGCTGCTAGAGACTTTCCACCATTGATTGCCTCTGTTGCTCCTGTATCTTCCTCACCGGCGTTGGTTTTGGATGATTCTTGTGTTGTTGAACGTGACCTCTCATGTCATGTCATGGGGCGTGTGAAAGATATTAACTCCATTCCTAACCTACGGATTCTATTAGCTAAGGAAGGTTTTGAGCATGTGAAGCTGTCATATTTAGGTGGGTTATGGGTGTTGATAGAATTGGATAACGAGGGTTCTAAGCAAAAGTTTTTGGATCATGTAGGCGTTAACTCTTGGTTCTGTACGCTTCTTAATGCCTATAATGATTTTGTTAGTGATGAACGTGTTGTTTGGGTGGACATTGAAGGTATCCCACTTCATGTTTGGTCTCGAGAAACGTTTGCCAAGATTGGTAACAAATGGGGCGAGGCTTTGGATATCGAGGATAATTTTGGCTCCTCTTTTGCTTGTAAGCAGTTGTGCATCTTAACAAAACAACCAGAATCTATATTGGAGAAATTCAAGGTGCTTTTTAAAGGCAAGGTGTTTGTTGCTCGGGCGAAGGAACTTTTTATTTGGAATCCGAGTTTTCTTGAACCTAAGGAGTCTGTTTATACCTCGGATGACGAATCAAAGCATGGCGCTAGAATTCTTAATGATGGGGCGCAGAATAGTGATGTCGAGTCAGATGATGAATGTAATGTGGATGGTGTTTCCGAGACAGTTTTCAGTGATAATGTGGATGAATGTAATGTTGATGGTCATGGTAAGGAGACGGACAAACAACAATCAGAGGATCCGTTTAGTTTTTATGATTTATTGAATAAACTTCCCGCTAAAGGCGTTCGTGATGCGAGTACCTCTTTATCGCATCCTCCTGGTTTTACCCCTAAAACTTCTGTGACGCACGCTAATGTTGGTGAGATTTGTGAAGATGGTCCTACTAATGGTGAAGACATGGTGAATATGCCTAGGGTGGATGCTAAGGTTATGGACCATTCACAGGAGGTCCATGATTCCTCTAATGGAGAATCAGTTTCTTCCTTTTCACATAAAGTTCATAACGGTGGCTCTATTCTTGACATTTTGGATGACATGGTTCGGGTTGGACATTCTATGGGTTATAATTTGGATGGGTGTTTGAAAGATATGGAACGCATTATTGGCTCACAAGGAGATGAAGATGTTCTTAAATGAATATTCTTTCTCTCAATATTCAAGGTCTTGGGCACAAGACGAAAAAGGAGTGGGTTAAGGAGTTAAATTGTAAGCATAGGATCAATTTTTTAGCGTTGCAAGAGACAAAGATGGATTGTATTTCTCATATGGACGTAAAGTCCCTATGGGGAAATTCAAACTTTGATTTTGTTGCCAGTGACTCATTAGGGAATTCTGGTGGTATTCTTTGTATTTGGGAGGCTTCTATCTTCAAGAAAGATGGCGCTACTATTTCTGATAATTTTATAGCTATTTACGGCACATGGTTACCTCGTAATGTCAAGATTCTTTTGGTGGCGGTTTAAGCTCCTCAACAGCCTGGGAGCAAAAGGGCTCTTTGGGATTTTTTATCTAATCTTGTACGGAGATGGAACGGCGAAGCTATTATAATGGGTGACTTTAATGACGTTCGGACTATGGATGAAAGACTTGGTTCGTCTTTCAATGTTTCTAGTGCACGGTGTTTTGATCGGTTTATTGTGTCTTCTGGTCTTGTGGATGTCAAGTTGGAAGGGTACTCGTTTACTTGGTCGCATCCCTCAGCCTCCAAAATGAGTAAATTAGATCGCTTTCTTGTTACGGAAGGTATTATCTCGCTTTATCCGTCTATTTCAGCTTTGTGTCTTGACCGTCACTTGTCCGATCATCGTCCTATTCTTTTGAGGGAAGTTTTGTCTGATTTTGGTCCGACTCCGTTTCGGTTCTATCAATCTTGGTTAAGGATGGAGGGTTTTGATTCGATGGTGGAGCATGCGTGGTTGTCTTTTTCGCATTCTGATTCCAATGCTATGGTTAGGTTCAAGAAGAAATTGCAAGACCTTAAGTCTATTATTCGTTTATGGGTTAAAGATAAAAAGTTTCATCTTCATAACGCAAAGAATTCCCTACAGAATGATTTGATCTCTATTGATAAAGACTTGGAAAGGGGAAACGTTTCTGATGACATCCTTCTCAATCGGATGGATCTAAACCGACGGCTGCAAGATATTAAACTTTTGGAGGTTAAGGATCTGGTTCAAAAATCTAAAATCAAATGGGCTATCGAAGGAGATGAGAATTCTAAATTCTTTCATGGTATTATTAATAAGAAAAGGTCTCAGTTGTCGATTCGTGGTGTTTTCGTTGAGGGCACTTGGTGTACTGATCCGAGTATTGTGAAGGAGGCATTTAAGAATCACTTTGAAGTTCGATTTCAGCAACCGTGTCATGATCGTCTCAAACTTAATGCTCCTTTTCATAATCGGTTATCTTCGGATCAGGTGGATGAGCTGGATAGGGCAGTATCGAGGGACGAAATTCGTAGGGCTGTTTGGAACTGTGGCGAGAATAAGTCTCCTGGCCCCGATGGTTATACGTTTGAATTTTTTAGAAAGTATTGGAGTCTTGTCGGAGCGGATTTTTGCGATGCGGTCGACTATTTTTTTAAGTCTGGTACGTTTCCAAGGGGGTGTAACTCGTCTTTCATCGCCTTAATTCCTAAAGTTAATGATGCTAAGTTCGTTAATGATTTTCGGCCTATCAGTTTGATTGGATGCGTTTATAAGGTGATCACGAAAGTCTTAGCTAATCGTTTGGCTACTGTTATATCCGATTTAGTTTCCGAGACTCAATCGGCCTTTGTTGCTAATAGACAAATATTGGACGGTCCTTTTATCTTAAATGAGATGTTAAACTGGTGTAAGAGAAAAAAGAAGCAAGCTATGTTTTTTAAGGTTGATTTTGCTAAGGCGTATGATTCGGTTCGGTGGGATTATCTCTTGGATATTCTTCATGCGTTTGGGTTTGGGCCGAATTGGTGTAGGTGGATCCGTGGTACTTTTACTTCCTCCATGGCTTCCATATTGGTTAATGGTAGCCCAACGTCCGAGTTCCCTTTTTGTTGTGGGTTGAAACAAGGTGATCCGTTGGCCCCTTATCTTTTCATTCTTATTATGGAGTCGTTACATATCTCTTTCTCCCGTGTTGTTGATGATGGGCTGTTTAAAGGTTTTCAATTGCATGGCTCGGTTAATATTTCTCATCTTTTTTATGCTGACGATGCCATGTTCATTGGAGAGTGGTCCGAACAGAACTTACATAATATTGTTAAAGTTCTTAATTGCTTCCATCTTGCGTCGGGTCTTAAGATCAACATTGCTAAGAGCCAAGTCTTGGGTGTCGGGGTTTCTCAGAATGTTGTTCAGGCGGCGTATAGGATCGGGTGTGTGTTTTGAAATCCTTTTTTTTTTTTCGGGGGGTTATATCTTGGTGTGACGGTTTGGGGAGTGTTTGTCTCGGAAGTCGGTCTTGGGGTTGGCCTTGGTGAACAAACTCCAAGCCCGGTGGTTATCTAAATGGAAGGTTAAACCTTTTTCCATTAGGCGCAGATTGACCCTTATTTTAAATTTGTTTCTTGGGGGCCTCTCCCATTTATTTTATGTCAATCTTTAAGGTTTCAAAAGCGTGTTGAAGACTATGGAATTTCCATAGCGGTTTAAGTTCTTCAAACGGCGTTGATTCTTCGGCTAGAAAGATTTCGTAGGGTAGCTTGGGACAATGTTCTTAGTGTCCAAACCTGAACGTTGTGGTCCTTGGTTTTTGTCTCGAGTTTCTTCGCGTTGATTCGGCCTTTAGTTGAAGTGGGGGTGGCCGCTTCATTTATGGGCGATGGCTCTTTATGGTTGTAAAGTTATTCAAGCGATTTATGCCAAATGTTTGATCTTTCATGTGGACCGATCAACCCATCGATTTGGCTGCTCTTTTTCGTGAAGTAAAATCTTTGAAAGATTCTGGTTTGAATTTTCATGCATTGGTAAGAAGCGGATTGGGGAGGGTCTTGTACTAGTTTTTGGTATGATATATGGATAGCTGAATGCCCCTCTTTGTGTTTCAGTTTCCCACGTTTGTTTGCTCTCGGAATGGATAAGGAGATTGTGGGTTGGCTAATAAATGGGAGCTTCTTCGGTCTCTCAGCTTCTTTTTTCGTCGGACATGCGTGATGGAGACTGAGCATAGGCGTGCAGTGGATGACCTTTTTCAATTCTGAATCGGTTGTCCTTCGTCTTCCAAAGATAGGTGGACTTGTGATTTGTCGGGAGATGGAGAGTTCAAGGTTAAAGTCATCAGAAACTTTATTGATGACTTGTTTCTCCCTTCGTCGGATGTTGAAACGAGATGGGTTAAATTCATTCCTATTAAAGTTAATGTTTTTTCTTGGCTGTGCTCGTCGTGATAGGTTCACCCTACTAGAGTCAATCTTAGTCCGTAGAGGTGTTTTGTTTGGATTCCATCTGTGTTCTCTTTGTAATGCTGTTGATTGGGGGAGGATGTTTCAGCATGTTTCTTTCGAGGTATGTGACGTGGTCGGGTTTGTTCTTCGTAAAATTTGTCGTTTGGTTGGATTTGGATGGCAGGAGATTTTGTTCTTTCTCGGATTGGGATGTTGGTTCTTATCTTTCGGATTTCTTTCCATCTCAAGTCTATTTTAGAAGGTGTTTTTTATGTTCGCTGGTGGGGATTGGAGGCTTCGAAATGATAAGTTGGTCCTTTGACGCTTGCCTCCTAATCGTTCGTCGATTTTGATTGCATTGTTTCTTGGTCACGTGTACTAAGGATAGTTATTTTATGTAATTGCGTAAATGTTTACCCTTAATTATATACAACCAGTACACAATCAACAATTAGATATAATCCGTGTGCATCGAAACAATTAGATATAACCCTCCTAAACAATATTAGACACAAAACACATCCTTATACTAACAGTAGTTCACCCTTAAAAAATCCGTTAGCTTCCCACAAACGTCCGTTGCAACGAAACACTTTCACTTAACATTCGTTAGATAACACCTCACCTGAACCGTCACGAAATGCATTACCTACCTAGTTACAACTAACAAATTCACACGAATTAAATTGAGGTGACAAGTTATGCTACTAAAAAAAAGGGTACTGTATAAATGGATCAATTGTTAACGGCAAACTCAAATACCCCACTCCAATTGTATGACTAACAAACCATCAAAAAAACAAATGTCATTTTATAGAATTACGAAGCAAGCGACCATTATACACACACCATGCCAAAAACAAATTGACTCAGGCCGTGTGCAACGCACAGGTCTGCATGCCTCGTGTACAAGTATTCTTCTGTGAACCAAAAAATCTTTAATTACTCGTTTATACGGTTTACACTTTTTCACATTCATTCTAAAACTTAAATAATCACACCCACTCGTTCATGTACTTGTCGTTTTGTAACAGACCGGTCTTTTGATCAAACGGTCGTTAGTGTTACTTTGTTAAGTCTCTCATTTCCAGGTCACATGAATGCTTATTGTCTGCAAGTGTCTTTTATTTGTTAATTTTTTAAGTTGTATATATATTATCGTTAAGATCAGATTATTTAATAATGAACCTTTTGAATTTCAATTACTTTGTGTTTTGATTGACATATTTTTTTGTATCAAATCAAATTTTTTTCTGACTCCACCCCTTCTAGTAACACTTTAATTAATTCACATATATATTAAAATTCCAAAGTTCCAATGCAACCCGTTAGTTTCTTCTCAACACTTCTAGTTCGGAGAGAAGAATGTTCACTATCGTAATGTTATGGGCATTTATACTATATATAAATTAGGGGTGTGCACGGTTCGGTTTGGGTCGGTTTTTGGCTAAAACCGAAATAGTCGGTTTTTATAAAACCAAAAACCGAAACCGCTCGGTTTTTGGCGGTTCGATTTTTTCGGGTTCTCGGTTTTTGAGGTTCGGTTTTTTGGGTTTTTCGATTTCAAACCGTATAAATTTGGTTTTTGCTAATATATATTAATAAACTTGTTTTACGTAGAAAATTGGTTATTTTTTTTTAATTATTTTGTCAATATGAGCCTAATAATGTTTACACAAATTTTTACAATTATACACATATAAATGAAAGACACACACATGCATGTGAAAATACACATAGTATGATCATTGTCAATGTAGCGACATATTGTCAAGTAAACACACGTACACGACAAACATATATATAAACATTAAGATAATATATATTATAATAATTTCATCCATAAAATAAATATAAATTTAAAATTTTTAGTTATCATTTATTTATTTATATTATATTAATTATATATTATTATAAAACTAGTTTGGTTCGGTTCGATTTTTACGATTCGGTTTTTGAACAAAAACAGAAACCGAACCGAAATTTTTCGGTTTTTGAAAAATTAAAAACCGAACCATCGGTTTCTAGTTTCGGTCGGTATTTTCGGTTTGGTTTTTTCGGTTTACGTTTCGGTTTCGGTTTTTTCGGTTTCTTCTGCTCACCCCAAGGTATAGTATTTATACTGTAAAACGGTCCTACAGAACCGAAGGTTAATCTAACCAAATTCGGACGGATGACAAAGCCATATTCGTCCACACGCTTTATTGCTAACTGTTTTATTTCAGGATACATAAAGATGGAGATGGTGATGCCAAAATCCTAGATGTGTACAATCAAGAAGCTAACAAAAAAGGCTTTCAAGAGCGTACAAAGAACATGTTGACGGGCAAGTGGACTCCAATGAATGCCGCGGTTATGAAGTTTAACCAATTGTATGAGGAAACGCTTGCTCATAGTGGGGAGAACGATGAGAACCATTGTCGGGTGCTTCAATTGTAGATCAACCATTCGTCCGGGGGTGAGTATAAGCAACGGAGTTCTTGAATTTTTTGAAAAGATAGGCACAATTGAAAAAACCCCGAATTCGACATTGCAATGAAGAATTGTCTTCGGGGTTACCGCCAAGGAACCAGACCAATTTGGAGATGATTGAGTTGCTCGCCGACTCCGGGTTGCAACGAATTGCTAAAAGTCAACGTTCCGTTCTAACTCGACGCTGAGGCTCCGGTTCTAACCCGGTCGATTATCAAGAGTTCATGGCGAACCAATGCGACTTTAGACAGCAAGGCCTCTGCAAGTGCTCTACGCAGAGATCAAGACCTAAGACGTTGTTCAAGCTCAAAAGATTGCTGGAGGACATAAAAGTTCTCCAAATCGACATAAGCGGGATAGATCCGACCTACGCCGCTATCATCAACTCCCAAAAGGAACGAATCCGAGCCTTAACAAAAAAAAAAAAAAAAAAATGAAAAAAGAAAGAAAAAAAATAAAAAAAAAAAAAAAAAAAAAATAAAAACAAAAGAAAAAAAAAAAAAAAAGAAAAAAAAAAAAAAAATGAATATCTACCACCAAACTAGTCGAACGACGTTGTTAAATGTTATGTTATTTAATATGTACTTTTAATTTAGGCATTTAATTTAAGTCTTTTAAATTATTGTATTTTTTAATGTAATGTTTTAATTTTAATGAAATTTATTTTAGTTTGATAAGTTTATTTAAATAATAGTTAATTAAAAAAAATTATAAAAAAAAAGTTTGACACCAGAATTCTGGTGCCAAACCAATGCCACTGAATTTCCTGTGCCATAGCATTCTGGTGTCAATCTCCAATTACTGACGTGGCACCACTATTTTGTAGTTTTGCACGAGGGTTATGACAGACCGCTCCCCGTGCTCGAATGCATGTTGTACAACATTTTATGCAAACAATAAAATTCTGCCACACATCTCTCTCTTCATTCAATGCAAAAAATTAAGTAATACAAGGATTGATGCACATTATACAATCTTTAATGCAAACAACAAATAGTTGAAATTCAATAATACAAACATTCATGCAATATGTACAATTAACCAATTCACAACACATACTTATTGACTGGTCAACACATTTAATGTTATTCTTAAAACACCCATTATTAATTAATGTAATTTTTAAAACACCCATAAAATAAAAAAATACATGTTATTATACACATTGTACAAACTAATAAAACACAAAGCTTAATACAATTTATATGCTAAATACATATAGTTTTGAAAGCCAAATTCGGTGTCCGAAACAGCCTCGTTATCACTCTCATCCTCCAAATTTTGTTCCAAAGGAGCCGAAAGGATCTCTCCTGATTCATTGTCCAATTCATCGTCTTTATTACAATCTTTTTCATCGACCTCGGTGAAAGAAGGAGACCACACAAAAAGTTCTTTAGCACGAATGACAAAAATCTTCCCTTTAACTGTGATCTTGATTTTCTCTAAAATATTATCCTCCTGTTTGGTTTTGATGCAAATTCGTTTACGCGCAAAAAAATATTCCTTACTTTCTTCAAGATCCAAGACTTCACCCCACCTAGATAGAATGTTAGACCAGTGACTGAACTATTAGGGCTTGTGGCATTGATGGGCCCATTCCAGATTGGTAAAAGATATAGCCTATATTTGGTGTAGATTGACATACGGGACTAACAAAAAGGAACAATATGCATGCCAAAATTATGATAACCAAGTACCTCTTGTGCTGTGGAGTTCCTAGTAGACTCACACACGTTCAAACTTCGACTAGGCGTAGGGGCACTAGAAGCTGTTTTACAGTTGTCCTGGTAGTTGTGGATTTGTCATTCGAACTAGTGTATTGAGGACGAGGACGAGCATCATGAATACCATGAACAAACTTACAAAGGGCCCCATAAGTGCATGTACCACGATGAAAGTGCGACATTCTTTGAGGCCCGAGGTACTCATGGTATTAGTTCGAGCAGTGCTTGCATTCATAGCCACGAGAACAGTTGGTGAAGAGGATGTTGTATGAAAAGACGAATGAGCATTCAATATGTCAAGCACGCCACTTTCTTCAAGAAGAATCATGAAACGTACCTCATCAAACGTAGGGAGCTTTTCCATATGACGAATGATTCTTGCGACTTCCGAAAATTTGCTACGAACTCCATTTATGGCGTAAGTGACAAGTCTCGAATCCTTCACCGGTGAACCGAGATTAGCAAGGCGATCGAATTTTGACTTGATTGCTTGAAAGTAATCATTTATGGATAAATTCTCAATGGCCATGTTACAGATCTCGTTGTCAAGTGGAATAACACGAGCATCCTTATTATCGTGGAAGATATCCGTTAATCATTTCTAAACACCATGTGTGGTAGCACTATTATCACTGATCATGTCCACGAGCTTAGGAGAGATGGCCGAGTACATCCACATGACAACTAATGAGTCGTTAGAGTCATGTAAAGGGTCAATAGTGGATGTGCTTGTGGTGTCCGAATGAGCTTCAGGATGATGATGAATGTCGCACGTTTTGCAAAAACGTTTAAACAAGGCACTCCAAGAAATGTAAATTAATTTGTCTAGATTAAGGGGTGTGGAGATACAAGCCTTGATGCTAGCAATCAAATAAGCTTTTTCGATTGGTTGCTTAGGTGAAGTAGTAGATCCCGTCATGAAGCTATGACGAGTAGTATGCAAAAGCAAGCAAGATAAAATATAATAAATTAATGGCAGGAAGGAAATAATTTGCTTCGGCACTATATCAACAGAAAAAAAGAATTCGAGTTTGGTTAGGGTTTATTTAAGAGATGATCTTTAGGCTTTGGTACCATATTAATATATAACACAATAGCCGACTGATCCACTGTCGTTTTGACAGTGGGCCAGTCGCTACAGTAATGGGCTCCCGTTTTTGGGCCAGCCCGGTTTTTTTTTTTTTTTGTTTTTTTTTTTGTATGCACAAAGTAGGAATGGAAAAAAAATATTACAAAAGTTTTGATTTATTCAGATAAAAAAAATACCCGCGGAAATATCTTCGATACCTAACAACTTTAAAATAATCGATATGGTCACAAACGTACAACTCATTATATTAAAAAAAATCCAATATAACAAAAAAAATAACACTTTAAACATGAGGCCCAACACATAAGCCATATAAAAAAAAATTATTACTAATATACACATTTGTCGACAAACTAGCCTAAAATTCGCATAAAATGTGGCCCAAAATCTGGCCCAAAGTAAAAAAAAATACAAACCGGTCCCTCAACTTTTAACTATTTACGATTTTCTTACACAAAAAATCCCGTAAAAAAATTAACAAAAAAAACACGTCAAGTTTTTATTGTTCATAAT
>BQNB010092755.1:0-26537 GCA_026074375.1 Tanacetum coccineum
CACGAAACAGTTAGTTTTTAGCTTTTAGATTTTTAGGAAATTTAGCTTAAGCTTTTAAGTTTTAAGTCAATGTAATTTTCATTTAAACTTTTGTAATTTTCTTTTCAAGTAATGTAATCAAGCCTTTTTAGTTAATGAAATTTGAGTTTTCTTTAATAAATTTGTCAAAAGCTCTCTATAAGTTCTAGTGATAGTGTACGGACCAATAAGCTCTTATAAGCTCTCACAAGTCTATAAGCTTGTGATTGAGCTCAATTCAGTCTTTAATTCACTTAAACCTTAAAATCAGCTTAATACTTTGATTATTGGACTTTTAAGCTTATGGAAGGGAAGCTAGCAAGGGATGAGCTTCCAAGGACTTTTACTGGCTTATCTTTGATAAGCCAGAGCTGTTGATAAGCTCTTTGAGCAAATTTTGTCTTTGTTAAGCTAAGGCTTAAGTAAGTTCTCTATTTACTATTTTGTTTTTAAATTCCTAGCTTAAATTTGCTTATTATTTGCCTAAATGCTTATCTAGTTGCTTATTTGAGCTTTATTCTGCTTCTTTGTGCTTATTCATCATATTTAGCTATCTGTTTTAGTTTTTTATAGTCTAGCTTACAATTTGTCTTAACTTGTCTTAAAAATAAAAAAAAAAACCAAAAATAGTGTAGCTTATTGTTTATGGCTTATTATATGCTTAGGATTGCTTATTAGGCTTATTATAAATTGTGCATTATCTGGTTATCAAATTATGTTCATTAGATTTCAAGTTTGCTTGTTTAAATGAAAGTTGCCATAGTTAAAGGGGTGTTTGGATTATGAAGTTTGACCTTCATAAGTCAAAATAAGTTTGTGTTTTCAATTTGGTCAGCTTCATTTTCATAATTAAATAAGTTTTAAAAAGGTTTGAATCATTAGTTTATGTTTAAGAAAATTTTGAGGCTTAATCTCTTTGTTCCTGCACCAGGGGAATTTTCCCTTTCCTTTGCTTGTTAAAATTTTGATCCAAGCCTCATTGAGCTTGGATCTTGTTTGTGTTGAGTTTAAACACACTCATTGAGAGTGTCTAGTGCAGGATTGACAAACTTGGTCACCTGCAATATTGGTTTTGCCTCTTTGCCATTTGCATCAGATAGACACCACTGCAGTCTTAAACTGCAGTGGTTTTTGATCAAAATTAGGATAGCTTATTTGGTTTTTAGCTTTTAAAAATCAGTAGGGTTATAGTTAACATATAGGTTAATATAGATTAAAACTTGTTTTTCATATTTAAGCTTATTACATAGGATAAATCAGCTTTTAAAGTTCAATAAAAAACCTCAAAAAGCCAAAAACAGTAGTAACTAAAACTTAGCTTTTAAACTTAGATTTCTAGCTTATAGTATTAGTTTTTATCATTTATATTTGTAGCTTATTAATAGAGTAATTAGATTGCAAAAGCTCAGCTTCTGTCATAGCTTATTGAGCTTTTTAGCTTATTTAGATTTTGAGTTTTTAGTGCTTATTTCTGAGTTTGTCATTTAGATGGTTAAATTTAGTTAGCTTATAGTATTTTTAGCTTAAGTAGCTTTTCAAAATTAGTTGCTATACATTATTAGCTTTCCAGAACAGCTTTTAGAATTGAAATTGAGCTTAAATTGAGTTGTGTGCAAGCATTTAAAATGAAAATTAGCTTTTTGGCCCTCAAAGGCTCACTTTCTGAAAACAGCTTCTTAAAAAGCTTTTAGAGAGCTTAATTTTGAGTTTGAGCTTATGTTAGCTTTATTAAAGTTGTTTAAAAAAGAGTCCTTAACAACTTTGTGCTTTTAGTTTTCAAAAAAAAAAGGTGTTACTCAGACTCGAACCCCCGACCTCAACACCTCAACCCTTTATAACACTACACACACCACACACTACCGCTGTGCCCTTGGGTCTTTTCCGTTAGACTCTCACACCATTTAACTTTTATACACATTTTAGCCTTATAAGCTTTATAAGCTGTTTTAGCTTATTTTCACAGCTTATTCAATAAGCTGTGATCTCGGGCTTATTTTTCCTAGGTTTTAATTAGTTTAAGCTATTTTTTGTAATTTTTCTAGAATTTTTATAGTTCGTTTAGTATTTTTAAACATTTATTTTCATTAAAAACTTTAAAAAATCATAAAAAATAGAAAAATAATCAAAAAAATATAAATCTTTTTTAGAAAATTTTATTTTGTCATAAAGTCCATAGGAAAATTAGTTTTGATTTCACAGGGTCTACTTTGCAAAATTTCAATTTTTAAAGAACAGGATTTGTCCTCGTTCTCGTTTTTCGTGTTTTAACGCTCATTTCAACTTCGTTTTTGTTCTAGTTTTCTTTAAACTTATTTTTTAGTCAAATAGAGTTCATTTAAAAAGAAAAATTTAAGATAGGTTTATTTTTAGTAATTTAGGGTTTTTGACCTCCGTTTAAGGGTCCCGTTTTGCGTTTTTAGTTAAATTTTGGTTTCTCGTTATTTGTCTTTATGCTTAATTGTTAGAGTTTGTTAATTTTAATTTTTAAAAGTAGATAATCAATCCAACCCTTGTTTCCTATTCAAATCATTGTCCGAACATCAAACGTGGTTTCAATTTCACAAGTCGTTGGGGGATAAACGACCCGGGAATCATACTTCCCGGTTTATATACGTATTATATTATATATATTTGTGAAGATTTTCCTTTTTACCTTTGTCCTCAAGGGTAATCTGGTAATTTTCCATCGTATTATATATTTTATTATTACGTATATATAGATTTTGACGAATCAATTTTTGGCGCCGCTGCCGGGGATTTGTGATTAAGATTCTCTCGTTTGAAGTTTGTTGATCGTGATTTGAAGACCCTTTCATTTTTGAAAGTTTTGTTTTTGTTAAAAAATATAAAAAAATATAAAAAATAAAAAGTAAAAAATATTTTTCCTTTCTTTTAGTATAATTATCATATAAAAAATAAAAAAAAATCAAAAATATAAAAATTGTCCATAAAAAAAATAAACAAAGTTGGTAAAAGAACACCAACAAATAATACCTTCAATTGAGGTATTATCCATAATAAGTTCCCAACTCGAATCAAAGATTCAAAAACTTGCCATTTGTGTCATTTACGAGGAACGGCTCACCTTAAAAAGTAAAATTTTTAAGAGCTACCGTGAAGTAAGTTTGATTATTTGGTTCAAGTTGTCTATCTCATTGTCCGTTAAAATTAGATTAAAAACCAAAAATAATCTTCTTTTTCTTCTTATCCATTTAATTCTTTTCCTTAACCCTCTAAATTGTTTAATTCTTATGGCGTCACTCGATCATCGTTTAAACCCCCTCTTCTCGATTAAGGAATGCATGACTTGTGGAGCTTTGTACACTGCGGATTTTTGTTGTTCAAAAGGAGGTCTTGAAGACAAAATTCTTGTCCAAAACTCCTCCAGAATTGTGCAATTTATTGAAACCCGGTTTGATGGTTTTAAATTGTCGCATTGTGTTTTGTGCGAAAGTGTTTGAATGAAGGTTGGTATACAATTCATGATGAAAACGAAATTCTAAACACCTCCAAGTCATCCAAACACAACACTAACGTTGTTAGTGCACCTCAAGAGCCATTCGTCTTCAATCAAGACCCCGGTGAAAATTCTTCGCAAAGTCCTCTACAAATTAACCACAATTGTTGTTACAAGTGTGGTGATTCGTTTAACGTATCATTTGTCAACATGTACTGTGCAAGTCTTGTGGGAACGGTGCTCAAATTTGGTTATAAATGTCCCCCAAAAGTTCTATTACTATAATCCAGAACAATGCGATCAAACCATTAATGAGTTCCCACAGACTTTGCCAAATGTTCATCTGACATGCAATTATGAAGATGAGAATTCATTCCACCTATGATTCCAAACCTAATTCCTTATAAGATTCTCCAGTGCTTTCCTCACCACACCCACAACTCAGTATGAGACCTTACTTGTGTGAGTAAGTGGAAATTTATGTCTCATTATGTGTTATGATTGTCCCCCACAGTTCCCGCTTGTCTATGAGCAGGACCCTGTGTTACATCAAAAGGTTAATGATAATATATTTTCCACAAAATTTCAAAGTTCATCTCAACAATACAATTGTTGTAAAAAATAGTGGGGGTTCTCATGAATCTTTTTCAATGTCACCAATGAATGAAGACTATATATCATGAGCAAAATCTTGCAATGGATTCTAAAACTATCAGCTTTGACCAATTACAACCCCGTAACATACCGTACAATCATCCAATTTTTCAAGTCTCACAATAAGTTTCTAAATTCTCGAAATAAGCGTATGAGACAAAATGGCATCCATATGGTTGAATTGGTTGGTCAAATATTATGCAAAAGAAAGAGAAGAAAGCTAATTGATGGAAAGAACAAGCGGTCTAAAGATTGAATATTGGAAGATTCCCATATGCTATGATAAGACTGAAGGACTATAGCCATATGATAATCACACCCGAATCGAGCCGATCCAATGATCCGTTGACATCCTCTCATAAATTGGAGATAGCATCTTTAAACACAATTCCCGGCAACGAAATCGGACAAAGTAATAAAGTCTAGTGTTGAGAACCTTGTCCCAATCCCAAGTGAGTCCAAGGGTATTTTCGACGGTGTGTGTGATTTGCCTCTTTGTGATAACCCTACCCCTCTTAAAGCTTTTAAAGATCATTCTGAGATTTTATCTGATTATAGTACTTCAAGTAATGACGATTCTTATGAGAACATCGAGTACGTTGAAAGCATCACCTCTCAATTTGGAAAATCTTTAGTGTTTAGGAGGGGTAAATGACGAAGATCAAGAAGAGAAAGAGTTTGACGTAAAAGATATTTTTCAAATCCAAGATGTTATTCTTCGTGAGAAGTTGTTGAACATTAGTCGTCTTGTTACTAATATCGAATCTTTGAAAAATAACCCCACCCCTGATTATGTGTTCAAGTCTCCCTCTTCATTTCATATTCCCGTCGTGGATAGTGATTCGTTCTTTGAGAAGTCCGATACTTCTCTTTCTCATTTGGATAATTCTTTACCCGAATTCGAGACTTTTAGCGATAACACGGAAGAGACGAGAAGTGGCAGTACCACTTCTCATGCTAACAACTCTCTTCCCGAGAATGATTCATTTCTTTTTGAGGTTGAGCCCAATCAGGGAGGGTTGACTGGCATTGTTATTTATGATAATAACCCTCTTTTGGAGCTTCCTGAGTTTGAATCATTCCACTTTGATCTTAATCCGTCATTTCCTCGTCCTCCTCCAGAACCACCAGATATTGAGATTAGCTTAATTATTAAGACCGATGCACCAGTGATCAACAATGTTGATGAGCTTAATGCAGACTTAAAATGAAATGACCCAGTGGGTAGGTGAGATTAATGTTGAGTTGACAGTTACCTTCACATTTGTCACTTGTATTTTTCTCCCGTAATCCCCCTTCACCTACCCTGTGGTTTCTTCCTTACTTTCCTCTACTAAAAATGAGGATACCATTTTTGACCTCGGCATTTCCACTTAGAGCCGGTGGCTTCTCATCGAGATGGAACTTTCATATTCTTTAATGTTTGTCCAAACATTAATGAGAGCCCGATTAAGATTTTCTTTTCCATTTACTCTCCCTAAGGACGAATGAATTCAGGGATCGAGTCAAGCTATGTGACTCGGTTACCAAAAACAAAGCGCTTCGTGGGAGGCACCCCATGCTTATCCATTTTCTATTTTTCTTTCTTATTTCTAATGTGTTGTGAGGAGGCTTGTACTCTTCTGTTCTTTGTGTTTGTTGTTTGTACTTGTGATTGTTTGCAGGATTCACCCAACTTTTCTGAAGACTCTCGTGTTCGGTGTTTTGTCCCGGTCCACTCGAGCTTCCTAACCTTTGCTTGCCATTAGTTTGGGTAAATCCGATATCCTAAAGATTATTATCGACTAACATTTATCTTTTAGCACACTTGATAAATGGCTAAAGATTTTTGTGATACTTTCTTCATGTTTGAGTTATGCATTCGACCTTTTTGAGTTCTAGTATGGGGTTTTTTAAGTCTTAGGCTAGGAAACATTGAGGACAATGTTTGATTTTAGTATGGGGTAGTATATCTTCGATATGATCTTGCCCACTTTTTGTCGTTGTTCTCACGTACCCCGTTTTCCCACAAAAATATGAAAAAATTTTAAATTTTCAAAAATAAAATAAGTGTTTTTGTCACAATTTGGACTTTCTTGCTGGGTAAGAATAAGAGTAAATTTTGACCCGATCGAGCGTGTAACACCCCCAAAAATTTACAACAACGCAGCGGAATACCAAATGGGGTGTTACTTCGTAATACACAGCAATAGATACAAGAGAACGACCTCTAGGTGTCGTTTAAAAAAAATAACATTGTTGATTTAATCAAAATCTGAATTTAATATAACATTTGTCCCATAATTTGCATCACAATGAAAAGCTTGAATGTAAAGACTCCAATGCACATCAAATAGTCCAAGCATCTAATTCACCTGAGAAAAACATGCTTAAAAGTGTCAACATTAAAGTTGGTGAGTTCATAGATTAGTTTAAATATGAATGTAATCCACTGTATCATCACAGTACCATGTAAAAATCCCAAAGATTTATAAAGAATGCACAACACATTTTATGTCACCATAAGTACCAAATCTTATCCCAAAGATTTTATAAAGAATGCATAACACATTTTATGTCACCATAAGTACCAAATCTTATCCCAAAGATTTTATAAAGAATGCATAACACATTTTATGTCACCAAAAGTACCAAATCTTATCCCAAAGATTTTATAAAGAATGCATAACACATTTTATGTCACCAAAAGTACCAATCTTATCCCAAAGATTTATAAAGAATGCATAACACATTTTATGAACAAAATGTTCCATATATGTATTTGTTGGGGAGGCCCGATAGTCCCAACGATATAATCCGACATGTTATAACGTTCGTTCCCAGTGATAGCTAGTCACCCGAACGGGGGTTGTCAATCCCGAATAGATCTATTTTATATCATTCACGTGGACATCACGCTATAATGTTCGTTTACCAAGTGATCGCTAATCACCCGAACAGGGATCCACACCCGAATAGATCTATTTCATAACATTCGCGCTCACCCTCCAAGTGATTTACAGTTCATGACGCTGTGACGTAGACTTGTATGTACCCAATTTGGGCAGTGATACAAATAATGCGTATATATACTCCCGTTACCGGTGTCCCCTCCAAGAACACCCGGGCAGTAATGTAAAAATATGTACTCCCGTTACCGGTGTCCCCTCCAAGAACACCCGGGCAGTAATTTTATTGTTATCAGTTCAATCAGCCTAAGCTAATCCGAAATTATTTCAAATGTAAAGTATGCATTTGTGACCAAAAATGAAGTCAAATAATGTATCCCATAGCGAGCTATGCAAATAAGTATGTAAACCAATTTGTAAACAATCATATAAATGCATTTGCAAACAAGCATGTTCTCACCCCAAATATATGTAAAACCAGTAAAACATGGGGCTATAAACTCACAAAATCCTTTAAAACAATCACATTGTTATAAGATAACCGAGTAAGTATAAGGATTTGTAGACAAGCATGTATCCCCCTCGCGGGTTATAAAACATTCAAAATATTGAAAAGCGAGGCTATGAACTCACATTGATTAAAGACCACGATCAATTAATCCAATTAAATCACAACTGAATCTGCAACGATCTCGACCACGACCTATAATTATGTCGTTCGATTATAACACGTAATAAATACGACCAACGATGCGTACATCGTTACCACGAAATCATACATATTTTTATATGTATACATACATGTTTACATGTGATGAGAAATCCACTTGCGCGTCTTTAAACCTTAACCCCTAGTATATTTTATGTATATATACTATTTTCCGTCCAATATAACTTATCTCTAATATTTAAAGAAAGTTACTATTTTTAGACCTTCCGTTTTTAGAACCGAATAATGATACTTCAACTACTTAAATGAAATAATAAATATTTAACCCGACCTTTTAGTCTTTTGACCCGCTATATCTCAACTTTTAAAGCAGACAATCCTCGCGGCAAAGTAAAACGTCATTACGAACAACTTTCGTGTTTCGCCGGAAGGCTGAAACGGACTCGAAAGTGATCAAATCATTTAATCAATAGAAATGTCAGATTTAATATATTATAAATAACTTATTTTCTATTAACGTGTATATTCCGATTTCACTCCAGTTTCTTCGTTATTGAGAGTTAGAAGTCCCGTTTTAATATTAATTTCATATTTTAACTAGACCGCGCAATTTATAATATTTTTCATCACATCATATATAAATCGATTAAATGAAACAATTTATATATTTTCGTTATGAGTAATAGTGTACGTGCGGTTAACCAAACTCACTTTATTTCGGTGTCATCCCACAACCCGACGCACCCCGGCTGATGGACAGCCAAACGCACCCTTGTGCGTGGCTGTTAAGCCAAACGCACCCTAATTTTGCTGTCTCAGCCAAACGCCCCGTTTGTGGTGCAACCTGTTGAACCAAACGCACCCTTTTTCAATCTATACACTAAACACACCCTTGTTGGGTGGCTGCCACCCAAACCCACCTTAGGGTGGTGGCTGCCCCGAACCCGACGCACACCTTGGTGCATCTATAAATCAATCGCAGCCTTTCTTGCTGCTGACCCGGACAGCCAAACGTGCCCTTTGTTAATAACCAAAACCAACGCACCCTTTTTGGGGTGGCTGTGAACCTCAACCCAACGCACTCTCGTTGGTAGAACAATCAAACACCCCGGCTGTGAACCCACGAACCCGACCCAAACCAACCAAACAACCCAACCATCCCGACGTTATCCCATCGGCTGTTACTACTAACCCGACCACACCCTTTTGTTGCAAACCAAACCCGACCCCGGTTGACCCCGCTGTCAAACCCGACACAACCAAACACGCCCTTGGTGTTGGCTGTTACAACCCAACACACCCTCTTCGGTGCTTATAACAACCGAACGCACCCTACGTGGGTGACTGACCCGCGAACCACAACCAAACCCATCCGCACCCCTTTTATTTATAACCTAAACCAACGCACCCTGGTTGGTTTTTCTGCCGAGCACCCGGTGTGGTGTTTATAACAAAACCGGACGCACCCTTGGCGATATAACAACACCAAAAAGACCCTATGTTGCTGCTGAGATCGAACCCAACGCCCCTTTCTTGTTGTTACAAACCACGCGCACCCTTGTGGGTCATGGCTGTTGGTGATGATGATGTTGGTATTATGATGATGATGTTGATGGCAGGCGGGGTGTGGTGGTGGCGTGGGTTCGGTGGTGGTGATGGTGGTGTTATAAGGCGCGTGGAGGAGAGTGGTGTAGGGGATCGGATAGATCGGGTTACTAGGAATGATTTTGGTCTTCGCCGGATATGTCCGCCGGAAAAGTTTTCCGGCGGCGGCGAGTGGTGGCCGGCGGCGGGGGAGCTCGCCGGAGAAGATGGTGGAGAGGGAGAGAGTGATGTATAAGTGTGTGTATGTATAAGAGATGAAATGAATAAAAAAGTTTAAGATTTATATATATATATATATATATATATATATATATATATATATATATATATATAATATAATATATATAATATATATATATAATATATATATATATTTATATAAATGTGACAAGTTAAGTAAGTTGAGGGACCTAAAGTGTAACATTTTTGGTATAGTTTTTATAAAAACGGTTCGGGGCTCGTTTGAGCGACTTAACGGACGATTCAAATCTCGAAACTTGCGCCATTGTTTTCCAAATCATTTTTCTGATAAAAATGAGTATTCACTCGACTACTTTTCGTAAACGTTTTATAAAATTTATTTAAAACGTTTATTATTTATTTTGTATATTTCCGATAAACTTGTCCGTAAAATGATCCTTTTACTCGAATATTTGCGTCTTCAACAAACGTCACTGAATAAAATGTTAAATAATTTATTAAATATTCTTATTTAATAAAACGTGATAATTAAATGTAATTTAATTATTTTTGTGCCGGTACTCGTTCTTGATTCTAAAATCTTGCGAGGGCATTTCAGTCACCTTCTGACTGTTTTCGGGTCTCGGTCAAAACTAAAAAGTTGTCAGGAATGTCATTCCACATCAAATTGCTTTAGAGTCCGAGTCGTGAAAACGTGATTTAGATGATCGTTCTTATAAGTCAAGCCAGACCCTAAAAGTCAAATATTGAAATCGTCATTCAAAATTTCGAAAATTCTCGGATGTTACAGTACCTACCCCTTAAAGAAATCTCGTCCCGAGATTAAATTTGTGTTATCCGATTGTGTGACCGAGAAAAGGTTTAAAATCTGATAAACCGTTTCTAAGCAAGACGATGATAACTTTCTTCAGCAAGATTAGATGTTTCGACACTTCTCAACATACCAAAAGTTTGGCTAAGTTGACCAGGATATATAATCCATCAAGGTAGATATTTTAGAAAAATATCGTTACAAGTTTTATGATTGATATTAACACCACTGGTATCGCTCTCACTCGAACATCCCGCTTACTCAGACCACAATATTGTCTGCTTTGCCCTCATGCTCACCGCTTTGCTTTTGTGTTCCTTGCTTGGGACTTCCCGCAGGTCACCCAAACCAGTGCTACTCTCACTCAAGCACGCTCAACTGCCAGTTCTTGGCAGTACTAGGATGTACCGCGACCTACGTCTTCCTACTAGTGGCCCGAAATGAATAGTCCAACTATCTGTTTCGTCGATAGGTGTTTATCTCGTTTAAGGGGAGTTGCATTACTTATTGGATAAAGTTGTATCAGTCGGGACCGCTCCAGGACCCAACAGTAGCGACCATAACGTCAATACTATAACAAATGGTGACGGGATATTGCACTCAGTCTGTTAGCTCCACAGACAGTTCGTGATTGCAAGGACTTGCAATGGCAAAAGTAATAACTTAAGAATGAGATAAGGTAGCTCCAAGTGAGGCCTTAAGATTTTGCTGAGTAGTAAGACACGATTGTGTCTCTAGACCCTTTTAACGGATTCTGATGATTATCGATTTCAGGTTCATACTCGTGTCATATCGGATACCATTAAGCCCACTCATTTATAATTTCTTATTTACATAAAGAAGCGTCCAAATTTATGTAAGTAAGAAATGATAAACTTATGGTTCGGTGATTTATAATTTATTTATTTAACTGAAGAGGCGTCCCAATCCTTTCAAATAAATAAATTATAAATCATCCTACTTAATAATTCCCGGTGCAATACGCGTACTCTCATAACCTTCAAGGTGGTTGACATGACGATGCATGTGCTCTAATGAGTATGGGACGAGTGATTTAAAACTCGTCTTTGGAAGCTGGGAGTAAAAACTGCCAGGCGAGATCAAATAGAGTTCAAGATAATTAATGAGTACTCGGTTAGAGTAAATAAGGTAAAGATCTCTATAAACAAATCAGTATAGCGATTATCATATCAATCCTCATATTACAAGTCCCGCCTATACAAGACTTGTAATACTTAGATTCATACATAATTCAATGTAAACAAAATTATGACGGTCTCCGTGTAATACAAAATAGTATAATGCTATGAAGAAAAATAACATCCTTAGAGACCATTGTTTAACTTACAATGTCTGAGAACGAAATGAGACCATTGTGCAACTCACAATGTCTTAAAAATATTCTGGTATTTATATAATAACTCTTATATAAATAAGCGTACGATATACGCGAAGGGAATGCAAGCATATATATATTATATATATGTATGAGTATGTCACGTAAGCACTTAACGTAACAAGTAATGTAAGCACATAAGCAAGTAGCGTGTATGCACTTTGAAAACGTTTGATGTGATGCAATATTTGTGAAAACGGTTATAGTCTAGGGTAAAATATGCAACCTAGTTCTCTATAACCAGTGCTCTGATACCAATCTGTAACACCCCCAAAAATACAACAACGCAGTGGAATACCACTTTGGAGAGTTACTTCATAATACGCAGCACTAGATACAAGAGAACGGCCTTTAGGTGTCGTTTGAAAAATAACATTGTTGATTTAATCAAAATCTGAATTTAATATAACATTTGTCCCATAGCTACTTCAAAATACAACAGCGCTAGATACAAGAGAACGGCCTCTTAAATGTGTCGTTTGAAAAATTAACATTTGTTGATTTAATAATAATCTAGATTTAATATAACATTGTCCCATAATTTGCATACCATGGAAAAACTTGAATGTAAAGACTCCAATGCACATCAAATATCCAAGCAATGAAAAGCAAATTCACCTGAGAGAAAAAACATGCTTAAAAGTGTCAACATTAAAGTGTGAGTTTCATAGATTAGTTTAAGTAAGAATGAAAGTTTTCAACAAATATAATTTAATCACTGTGTCATCACAGGTATCAATGTAAAATGTTTTATAAATATGCACGACCCATTTATGTCACACAAAAAGTACCAGAATTATCCAAAGATTTATAAGAATCATGGTAATTTAATGAACAAAGGTATCCAAGTAGTATTTGTCGAGGGGCCCTAAAGTCCCAACGAAATCCGACATGTTTTATAAAACGTTCGTATTCCCAGTGATAGCTAGATCACTCGAACAGGGGTTGTCAATCCCGAATAAGATCTAATTTTTATATCAAGCGCGTGGACATCACGCTATATTGATCGTTACCCGGCGATAGCTTAATCACCCGAAAAAAAAAACAGGCATCCACACGCCCGAATAGATCTATTTCAAAACATTCACGCTCACCCCTCCAAGTGATTACAGTTCATGACGCTGAGACGTAGACTTTCCTGACCCAATTCGGGTAGTGAACAAATAAAGTGTTCCCATCATGGGTGTTCCCTCCAAGAACACCCGGGCAGTAATGATTGTTGGCCCCGCAGGCGCCAATCAAATCGTAATCCAAAAATCATTTCAAAAGTAAAGTATGCATTTGTGACCAAAAATGAAGTCAAAAATGTATCCCATAGCGAGCTATGCAAATAAGTATGTAAACCCAATTTGTAACAATATCAGGTAAATATGAGGTTGTAAATAGTCATGTAAATATGAGCTTTAAATATTCATGTAAATAATGATCTTTGTAAATATTCATGTAAACACTAGTAATCGACCATAGTAATTGAATTTGCAAACACTTAGCAACCAAGCAAAGTGTTCTTAACCCCAAAAGTTATAAAAGCGTATGAAACAAGTAAAACAAGGGGGCTATAAACTCACAAAATCCCTTAAAACAATCACATTGTTATAAGATAACCGAGTAGAGTATAAGAAATTTGTAGAACAACATGTAACCCCCTCGCAGGTTATCAAAACATTCAAAGATTGAAAAGCGAGGCTATGAAACTCACCTTGATCAAAGACCACGATCAAATAGTCCAAATAAATCACAACCGAATCTGCAACGATCTCGGCCACGACCCTATAATTATGTCGCTCTATTATAATACACGTATTAAAATATCGGTCCAACGGATGCTGAACAACGAAACGAACGAAATCATACATATTTTAATATGTAATACCATAATATACATGTGATGAGAAATCCACTTTCGCGCGTCTTTAAACCTACCCATAAGTATATTTTATGTATATATACTATTTTTCGTCCAATCCTAACTTATCTCAATATTTACAGAAAGTTACTATTTTTAGACCTTCCGTTTTTAGAACCAAACAATGATCTTAAAACTATTAATTGAAATAATATCTTAATTCGACTTTTAGTTTGAACTCCCGCTATGCTGAATTTAAAACAGACAATCCTCGCGTCAAAGTAAAACTTCATTTGTCGAACAACTTTCTTGTTTTCGCCGGAAGCTGAAACGGACTCGAAAGTGCTCAAAATCGTTTTGAATTAATAATCTGCCAGATTTAAAATATATATATTAAAATTAACTTATTTCTACTAAAGTAAATATATCGATTACACTCAGTTTCTTTCGTTATTGGGAGTTACAAAGTCCGGTTTTATGTCTAAACACCGTCAAAATATAAGTTGTTATATTTAGTAACCAAAGTATGACTTTTTCAAAGTCACAAATCCCGAATCCTAACGATTCTATTGTCTGATTTAAATTACCCGTTATAAAAAGGCGCAAATCCGTTTAAGTTTCAAATTCTCGTCTAAACTATATTCTAGTATCTTTTATACATTAAATAATCAATCCCTGTTTTAATATTTATAACATATTATAACTAGAAAACCGCGCAGTTTGTTTAATATTTTTCAATCACATCTTGAATCGATAAAAATTAAATGAAACAAATCGAGGAAACTTTTGGTGGTACAAAAGCCAAAACGCAAGAAACCCTTTTGACGAAACTGCCAAAACTATACGCACCCTGGTTGGGTTAATACCCAAACCAAACAGAAAAAAGAAAAGAAAGAGAACAGCCCTTTGGCTGTCCATTATAATCCAAACACACCCTTTGAGCTAAACCCACAGACCAAACGACTCCGCTGCGTTTTAGAAGAACCAAGGCCCGAAACGCTCCCTAAGTTGTTGCAAACAAACCCCCACCCTCCCCCGGTTGCCCGCCCGGCTGAACCCACAGCCAAAACACGCGACACAGAGATACTGCGAAAAAATATAAAAGCTCATATCACCCCAACCTTATGTCTTTATAACCAAACAAACCCACACGAACACCCTTCCCCCTCGGTTGTCCCCGGCTGTCCACAGCCAACCCATACGCCCCTTGTGGTGGCGGCTGTCACCGAACAAACAAACACCCCTTGGTGTTATAAGACAAACCAAACGCACCTACCCTTGTGGTTTATACCACCAACTCCTCCGACGCCAGTTATTAATACCAATTTCGTGGTAACAAACCCACAACCCGACCCACCCCATGGTGGCGGCTGCCCACCGAACCCACCCCATGGTGGCCGTTTATATAGCCGAACCAAACCACCCTCATGGTGGTTTTCACCACTAAAAACAAACACGCCCTTCGTGGCTGTTACACGTGAAGCAAACGCACCCTTGGTGCTATGAAGGTGGCGGTGGCGAGGAGATGGAGGTGGTGACAGTGGGGTGGCGGAGGTGGCGCGTGGAGGAGAGTGGTGTAGGGGATCGGGTAGATCGGTAAATGAGGAGTCTTTTTGGTCTTCGCCGGAAAAGTTTTCCGGCGGTGGTGGTGGTGGTCGCCGGCGGTCGGAGGGTGGCCGGATATTTTGGGAGAGAGAGAGAGATTTATGAGAGTGTGTGTGTTTATATAAAAGATGGAAATGAATATGAAAATGAAATGAGATTTTATTTATATATAAAACCCAAGTGACAAGTCATTAATAGATGGGGGGTTAAAAGTGTAACTTTTAAATAAAGTTTTTATAACTATCGGTTCGGGACTCGTTTGAGCGGCTTAACGAATGATTCAACGCACGAAACTTGCGCCATTGTTTTCCAAATCATTTTTCTGATAAAAATGAGTATTCACTTGTTAATATTTCATAAATATTTTATAACATTTAATAAAATATTTGTTATTCATTTTGTGAACCGGTTACGTCTTGTCCGCAATAGAATGGATTTAAGCTCGAGCATTTGCGTTATCACAACGCTTTTCATTAAAATGATGAATAATTTATTTAATATTTTTATTAAATAAATACTGATAATTAAATAACAAAACAAATTTAATTATTTTTGTGCCGGTACTCGTTCTTAATTCTAAAATCTTGCGAGGGCATTTCAGTCACCTTCTGACTGTTTTCGGGTCTCGGTCAAAACTAAAAAGTTGTCAGGAATGTCATTCCACATCAAATTGCTTTAGAGTCCGAGTCGTGAAAACGTGATTTGGATGATCGTTCTTATAAGTCAAGCCAGACCCTAAAAGTCAAAGATTGAAATCGTCATTCAAAATTTCAAAAATTCTCGGATGTTACACCATGACTGGCTATAAAAGGCCACACCATCACGCACACATCTATCTTTTTTCCTTTTCTAGTTTTTAGCCTAGTATAGTTTGTTAAGCTTAATGTAATTTTTAAAATCAGTTGTAATCTCTTTTTAAGGAATGTAATTCAGTTTTATTAATGAAATTTAGTTTAATTTATTTATAAACTCTCTTTTCTCTTATTTCATAAGCTCTCTAAAATAGCCAATTTGTCTCAAAAAGCTAATAAGCTCATATTAAGCTCTTTCAGTCTATAAGCTGAAATATAGCTTATTTAATTCAGTATTAATCATATCGAAACCTTAAATCAGCTTAACATATATTTACTTTTAACTTGTGGATTATTGAGCTTTTGGAAGTTTGACCAATTATGGAAGGGTCAAAGAAGGACTTAACTCCTAGCTTATTTATAAGCTAGGAGAGCTTGTAGCTGCCATATTTGGTTCCTCTTGTTTAGCTAGAGGCTTTGTAAGTTTCTCTTTAATTTCTTTAAGTTCTTCCTTTCAATAATTGTCCATTTACTTTTTATGCTTAAATCTGCTTATTTGCTTATAGTAATTGCTTATTTGTGCTTAAATATCTTTAATATTGCTTATTAGATTAGTTAGATAATCTGTTTTTGATTAGGTAGTTAAAAATCTTAAGTTTTTATTTATGTCATTATTAACCTATAAAAAAACCAAAAATAGTAGAAAGTAGTGTAAATCTTAGATTGCTTGCTTATTCAGTTGTTAGTTTATGTTTAATAAGTTAGTTAAAAGTTGTTTTTCATCTGGTAATTAAGTTTTGATAAGTAGATCTTAGTTTTTAAAGGCTTTTTCAAAACTATCATGAATTTAAAGAGATGTTTGGTTTAAGCTTATTTGACTATCAAAAGTCAAAAGTTTTTGTGCAAACCTTTTGAGACAGCTTTGATTTCAGTTAAAAACAATAGGAAAAGAGTTTTCACAAGTTAGTTTGTAAAAAAATCAAAAAGTTATGGCTATTCTAAGTATTCCTGCACTAGGGGAATTTATAGCTTAAGTGTGATAGCTTAAGTTTGATCCTAGCTCTTTAAGGCTTTGTGTGTGCTTGCATTGTGTTTGTACACACTCACTAAGAGTGTCTTAGTGCAGCACCAAACATTAAGGACATCTGCACATTTAGTTTGGCTTTTGCCAATTGCATCAGCAGTACTAACAAGTAGTTAGTACTGCTGAACTTTTAGTCTCATTTAAGTTAGTAATTTTAAGATTTAGGCTCTTAAATTCAAGATAAATATAGATTAGATATAGCTTAAGTAAAATCAAGTCTTAGTTTTCATTTATTATCTTAAATTCCTAGGTAAATTTTAGCTTAAAAGTCACTAAAAAGTCAAAAAGCCCAAAAACAGTAGTTAAAATAGTTTAGCTTTTAAGATTTAAATTCTAGCTTATAGTGTTAGATTTTATTGTTTAAATAAGTAGCTTGATAGTTGATTTATAAGTCTTCATAAGCTCAGTTTCTATTTTGGCCTTTTAAGCATTTTAGCCTTTCTTAATTTTTAGCTTTTTGAGTCATTTCCTGAGTTAGCTACTTTCATCATCAAATTTAAGTGACTTTCAGTGTTTCTAGCTTAGATTTCTTTTCATTTTTAGATTAAGCAACTCATAAGCTGTCTAGAACACCTTTCCTTTTTCATTTTGAGCTTAAAATGAGCTTTTTACAGCTTAATTAGTAAAACTGAAGGGAAATCCTTAGTTACTGAGGACAACTTATTGATAAGCTCTTTTAGAGCTTATTAGTGGTTTTCAGCTTATTGTGCTTTTATTAAAGTTTTTCTCCCCAACTTGTTCTTTAACTTTGCTTTTATAAGTTTCCCTTAAATAGCACTTTTTAAATTTCAACTTATTTTTAGGCTTAATTGGACTTAGGGTGTAATCGGGTTAGGCCTCAGGGTAGGTTTTGTAATTTTCTCATTTGTTAGTTAACCCAGTTAATTCCCCGTTTGTCCTTCTGTTTTCACTAATAGTCCTTTAGTTATTGCATAGTTAGTCCTTAGTTAAGTTTTTAGTTAGTTTTTAATTTTAAATAATAAATTAGGTTTAGAATTTTAATTAGTTTAATTAAACTTTAATTAAAAAGTAAAAATTAGGGCTTTCATTTTTTATAAAATTCTGCACTTTTTCTTTTTCTAGTACAATTTTTATAAAAATTTTAGGGTTTATATTTTTAGCATTTTTATTATTTTTTAAGCTTTTAATTAGTTTAAATTTTAGAAAATTCATATCTTAAAATCTAAAAAGCCAAAAATAATAATTCTTTTTTCTAAAATTTTCTTTTTACTTATTTTACTTAGGAAAAATACAATTTCAATTATTTTCTATCTTTATTTTTTTTAGGATTTAATTAGATTAAATTAGTTTTTAGTTCATAATAAACTCAAAAATAATCTAAAAAAATTGTTTTTCTTTTCCTTAAAATTTTCTTTTGGCTTATCTTAGGATTAGGAAGTTAGTTTATATTTTTAAGAGTTAAATTTAGTTTACTTGCTTAATTGTCGCGTTTTATTTATTTCCCGTTATTTGTTAAGTGCTTTAATTATTTTTAATTGATTGTTTTTAATTATAGTATATAGAAAACCCATTCATCTTCCGAACCCATTCAAATCAGTATCCAAATATCAAGCGTAGTTCAATTTCTCAAATCGTTGAGAAAACAACCCGGGAAATCATACTTTCCGGTAAACATACGTATATTATATATTATATATATATTTTAAAGAGTGAATTTTCCTTAGGGAATTTTCTTAATTGCTCTTGTGGAAATATTATATATATATTATTCCGCGTATCAGCCCCCAAAATGGAAGGTTCCATAACAGATACAACCTTCACCACAAAAGGACAAAAAATGGAGCGGAGTCTAGCGGCGGCCCCCTTATATATAAGGGACCGCCGGGACCGCCGCCAGCAACGGTCATTTTTTTGTCCCCTATAAATACTGGGCCACCCCATTTCAAAAACAGACTTCCTCTTGCCAAAAATTCTATCAGATCTAGTGTTCCTCTCAATCTCCTTTATTTTCTAAAACACATATCTTGATCACTAACATTCCTTGATTTTGTTTCAAGTGATTAATTCTTTCTTCCTCCCTTCTTCACCTTCTAATCAAGTGCAAGAGAAGAACAATCGTATTCTTCTACATACGAATTGTTATCAAGTGATCTCTCTCTCTTTTCTTCTTCAAGATCACAAACATTCATTACATTTGTTTTGTGTCGTTGTATAAATTGGATCGCGTTAGAACGTAGTGTGTATATTATATATTGGATGTGACATGGATTGTGTGCAATCCCAAGGTGTAATATCTATGAGTGAGTGAGACTTATGAAGCCTTAGATTGGTTCTAGCTAAGATTAGGACTCGACATCTAGCTTAGTGTCAAAAAAGTAAGTAAGCGACGTGTAAACGGTTTTCTCCGCCTAAAGGGAGCTTTTGACATAAGTGAAATCATAATGGAGTACTTGTGGGAGTGGAGTAGGAACAAGAGTGCTTACGTTGGCCGAACCAACTATAAATCTCGGTGTCTTAGGTTTGATCGTTTTCTTTCCTTACCTCTTTACTTAATACTGCATTATTGATAGTTTTGCTGTGTTTCATAATTTTGTTGATTGACATACAACTCGAATCAAACTATTTCATAAGCAAACTTTTAAAACGCTAATTAATCGGTACAACTAGTTAACCCTCCCCTCCCCCCTTCTAGTTTCTACACACCAGATAACAAGATGTAACGGAATCATCACTACTTTATTATTTCATGGATAGCTTTTTCTTACATATCTTACATCATCATGTCTCGTGGTGGGATTCTAGATAAAAGTAATAGATGACAAGGATAATAGCTTAGTATTTAAACTTATGAAGTGTGTCCCATAAGATTCTCATATATAAATGATGTGATCTTGGATATCTCCAGGGCATTTCTAAGATACAGAAATCCTAAAGAAAACAAAAGCAATCTTGTCTCTCTGTCCCATATGATTCCTCTGTAGTTCAAGTATCTATGTACGGGCTTCCTTAAGTTTGGTTTTTACTTCATCAAAATCTCTTGGTATGATTATCCAACCATTAACAAGTCTTTCTTCCATTTTCTCAATGCGGTGAAAAGAAAGTTTTTCTAAGTAATATAAAATATCTTCGATTTGTTTCTCATGATATTTATAGTCCTTGTTAAACTTTTTCCTATTCAAATATCGAGGTGTGGGTAGGAGTATAGACTGAGAAAGATGGTGGTTCTAGATTATAGGCTTGCTTCCGGGATGAATTAGATAATGTAGTTAAGGAAGAAGATGGGGAATGGATTTGCTTCTTAGGTGGTAATAATTCTTTAGGAACAAAGAAATATCGGGGATCAAACAGTAGTGATGGTGGTAATACCGAGAAGGCGTTTTGAAAAAACAGGTGAGTAATAGTGATCTGGTGGTGGAATAGGAAGATTTCTTTATCATAAAATTCTTGCACGTCCTTCAAATACAGATTATTATAGAAAAGTAAGGATGTTGGTGGGATCATACCATCCCTAGAATCTTCCGAAGAGTTAAAAGAAGTGCTTCCCGATGAAGCCGAGGTATAGTTATAAATATTCATAGTGGAAAAAGCATTTTCCATATCAAATGCAGATGAAGTGATAGTAGAATGAGGGAACGAAGACATGACTGTAATAATCGAGTGGAAATAACGATAATTATTACTAACCAATAGTGATGTATTATCTACCATGGAAATTTCTTACACATACTATCCTGGAAAGTGCAGTGGCACGGAGGACATTGATGGCAAAAGAAAAGTAGTTATAGTTAAGGTTTTAACCTTGTTCTCTATAACCTGGCGCTGATACCAATCTGTAACACCCCCATTTTTACAATATAGCATCAAAAGCTAATCTGGGGTAATTACTTCATAGTAAAACATCCATCATATAAATAAAGATAACCAACTCCAAAAGAGACATTTTTTAAATAATCGTTATCATTCATTAAAATCAAAAGTATTACAAAGGCAGTGGTCCCTAAAATCCTAGAAACATAAATTGAATGAAACAAGTTTTTGCCATCTTCAAGTACATGCCTACTCCAAGCCAGAAGTGCTCAAATTACTTGAGATAAAACAATCTAAAAAGTCAAACACAAAGGTTGATTGAATATTCATACTTTAAAGTTAAATAAATTTGAATGCGAAAAATTTGATATTGGTTTTACGTTGTTATACACCCGTTAAAAAACAAGTATTATTGCCATTACTCATGAATCCATAGCTTGGGATATTATTTATACGTTATACGGTGCCCTTTGCCAAAACACCCGCAGTTAATTCTAAATGGTGTGAATTGGTTACCGGTATAACGGTGTACACCAACGGGAGGCCATTCCAAATAGATCAATTCACAACAATTTGCGCCCCTCCGTAGAGTAATTTAACGGTTCATGAATTGGGGACTTAAAGGCAAAATAGTTACTTAGGCAATAATAAATCAGGACAGCATACAGAAAATAATTGCATTCATGGTTTATAGCATGTATCCCCCTGGCGGGTTTATAAAATATTTGAAAGATTGTAATGCGAGGCTATGAACCACCTAACAATATAGGGAAAATTGATTGATAGCAAGTAAATGGGTATGAAAGTTACGCTTCGTCACACGCAACCTGGGGTAATATGTCAAGTCTTAGTTTGATTTAATATGTTTTATATTATAATGAATATTATCTTTGATTGAATTGTTATGGGGTATTGTATCACCGTTCGGGTCATCATAATTCAGAGGTCATTCGGTAAACATTTGAGGAGCTAAGGAACTTTAAATCGTAAACCCAACAACTCAGTCAGAACGTAATACCAAGATGAAACCCCTTAATATGAAGCTCCCTAGTATTGTGGTATGATATAGATTCGGGATAGGATTTTTAAAAGCATATCGATGATGAATTATATAATAGTTATAACATAATCGGTTTTAAGCGTTTTGATCAATATATGGAAATGATAAGCACGAAAAACGTTAATTAAAGTTATGTCTTATAATGTTTTAAACATATTTTTATACTTTTTCAAAATGTTACATTTTAGACCCTTAAGAATGAAAAATGACAAAATATACCCTTGGAGTTTGCACTTTTACAAGTTTGGTCCTTCTAGTTTAAAAGATGTAGAAAGTAAACCTTGCACTTTGGAAAGTGACATAATAGACCCTTATAGTTATAAAAATGACGTTTTTAGTCCTTTTAGTTATAAGTTTCTAAAAGTTACGATGTATACCCTTTTGCATGAAAAATATATCGTTTTTAGTCCAAAATCCATAATAATGATATTTTTCAAATATAAAAAGTAATTTATAGGTTATAGATTATTAATATAAGCTAAAATATGAAGATTTTACATAACACAAGTTTAAAATAATGATTCGTTAAGCTAGAAATTGAAACGGGTCATTTTAGGGTTAAATAACGAAAACACGTAAGTTTTCAATTCAAATTCCTTCAAGACTTGATAAAGTCCCTATATTAACATTAGTTTAACTTAATAGAATACATTATAACAACATTTAACCATTATAACGATTTGATTTAAGAAAAACACAAAATTAGGGTTTTGGGTGCACGGTTGGATCAAAAGAAAAACGCATGGTTTTGAGTTTTAAAACTTAACAAGAGTATATTTAGGAATAATAAGTACCATTATAAGAGTGTAGGAGCAGGTATGAAGATCATATAACCTGGGTTTGAGCTTTAAAGATCAACAATGGAGGAAAACGGGTCGAAATGGTAATGAAACACATGTCCGCCTATGTTTTTTCTTCTTTGGGGTTTAAAGGCTTTAGTTCTTCCACTTAATTGTTTTTCTTGGACTATATTAGAGCTCTTGAGCAGAGATATGTTGCTAGTATAGGTTATAGAAGAAGATGTGGGGGATGAGTTAGAATAAAGGGTGTTTGTCCCTATTTATAGTTGAATTTCACCTTGGAGCCTAAGAAACTTAATGCCCAAGTTTAGGATAGATGGGGTGATGTGGAGGAGCTATGTACTAAGTTGGAGAGGCTAGGTAGTGAGTATGTAAGCTAGAAATCAAAGAAAAGGATGTGGAACAATCCTGTGGTGCCGCGAACTGAAGTTGGAGATAAGAAAGAGATGTGGGCCAGTTTTTGGAACAAGTCACAAGGAGAGCTTTATAAGCCAGCTTAAGAAGGAGTAGGAGCATCAATGAGTGCTGGATTGCATGTATTAAGTTTAAAATTGGTCATTTGGAGGGAAACTAGGTGCGGGTTCGCTAGGGCATATTAGGGCTCGAATTGAGTTTTTAAGCCTGCATTTCGTGTACTATTGTGATATAATGATAGTTATATGTTCATAAGACTTGTATTAAGGATTATTAACAAAAATTGATAGGTGGTTCGGGTTTAAAATTGGCAAAAATGAGTAAAATAGGGTCACTGCTTCATATGGTAGTGGGTATAAGGGGTTTCTTGATCTTTTTCATGTCATTGAGAGATAAGGGTGATTAATGAAATAATTATTGTATTACGAGCTTAGATTCACAATTTGGTTAATGGTTCGTGATCAAATGGGTGAAAATGAGTAAACGGGTCGTGTTTTGCAATTACGGTTCGATTAGGGTTTTCTTGGTTTAATTCTCATCCATTGTTGTTAAAATGATGAAATGATGATGGAATGTGATTTGTAATGTTGTAATTTACGTAATTACAACTTATTTGAGTAGTGATTGAGGTTTAAAACGGATAAAGATCAATAAACGGGTCACGATTTAGAAACTAGCTCTTCTTGGTTTGATTTCATGTAATTTTATGAAATGAGAAGGAATATGGAGTGTAAATGTAGTGCATTGATTGCTTGAAACTTGTACTTAATAGATTGTATGGAATTCTTTAGGAAAACGGAGGTAAAACGGCTATTTTGGATATCGTGCATTAATGACTTATACATTAAGCTTTAAAGGACTTGTACTTTATTTTGGAGGGAAAGTATATTTCAAATAAGATGTTATATAACTTTTACTTGTCTTTTAGTAGCTTGTGCATTCACTTTAGATGTGTACATTACTTAGAATTAGGGTTTAGAGGTATACGATAACGGTTTAAAGCCTGTTTTGATATAACGTTATGAATGGTACATTATATGTATAATGTACTTTGTAATAATGATATTAAGATATTGACTTGATATGTTATGATGTTTGCTAGACATATATGTAGATAGGATTGACATAGGTAGGTTGCGTGAGCTCGTTAACTTTAGTTATGCAAGTAATGAAGCGAAAAATTTCCCTAAAAAAGATGGTTCATATATAATAGATAGATAGTAAATTGCATCTAACTTAATAAATGGATATTTACATTGATGAAAATTGCGGGTTGTTATAGACGACACGGTTGGAACGCCAGGCGGTGGGATTTGACACTGTTTTGCAACATTAGGTATAAGTTCAGGAAGTTCTTAAGAATAAAATAAAACACCACGCTATTAAAAACAATGCACTTTAGTCCTATTTATTAACCAGTCTTTCATTTTAAATCAGTACCTGCTACAACAGTAGCTTAAAAAACGGTGAATAATTCTGGATTTGACACTGGTAAATGGGTTAAACTTACTATTTGAAATCTTCGGATTTCACACTTTTTTGTAGATGCTACAACTACTACAGTTGAAGGGGATGTTAGGCTTGAAAGTGTGTTCTCATCGAGGGGTTTTACCGCGTTTGTGAATACTTTGGTGAAAAAGCTTAACTTAGTGCTTTATTGTTGATGTTTGAAGCAACTGATGATGTCTTTGAGGCTACCGCTGAAATTTCAGATAAGTGATTTTTAGTAGCTTACAAGGTGAAACAAAGATTACTATATGAGTTTTAAGTATTACCAAGTAACTCTCACTTAAGTTGATGTGCACTTTTATAACCCTCACACAATAAATTTGGTCAAAACACACTCAAATAAATTTTGCCTTAATGGCTAATTTTTTTTCAATTGCAGGTTAGTGTACTTTTTGGAATCCTCAAGTAAATTGATGAAGTCCTACCGAGCAGAGTATGAAGCATCCATTCCCAAAGAAGTAAGGAATGTAAAGTGGCAAAAACATTCATGTAGTAGTTTCTCGTTGCAGCCACCTTTCTATCGCCTCACAATCGGCCATCGCATGCGTGACTATAAGGATATCTGGGGACCACATCAGCATATCAAAACGTGAGTGGATGTTTGCTTACTCACTTTATTCCTGCTCAATATCTATGTTTAATAACTTTTTTTCCCTTTTGTGTCTACCTATTCTGATTCCGCAAGAGTAAAAAATTCAAAGCATAGTCATGTTTAAAACGTGACTGGATGTTCGCTTAGTCACGTTATTTCTGCTCAATACCTATCTTTAATAACTTTTTTCCTTTTTCCAGCTACCTGTTCTGATTTCACAAGCAACACACGTATGTATTTTCTATAGCTTCATTATCTAAATGCATTTATCTGTACTGATTGTCTCTAATACAGTTGATTATATCCGATAATGCAGTCACCATAACACCAAATGCAGTAGGATGGTCGGGGGAAGACATCGTTCTGCTTAACAACCCAGCAGTAAATAACATAAGTTATTTATTTAGTAATATAATAGTTATGTAACTTTACATACCATTCCGGGAGATATAGCGGCACGGAGGACTTTCTTGGATGGAAAAAGAAAAGTAGTTATAGTTAAGGTTTTAACCTTGTTCTCTATAACGTTGGCTCTTGATACCAAATCTGTAACACCCCCATTTTTACATATAGCAGCGGAAGCTAATCTGGGGTATTACTTCAAGGTACAACAATCATAATCATAGAAAACAAATCAAAAAGAGTCGTTTTTGAAAATAAGTTATCATTCATTATTTCTTCAGAGTTTTTACAAACGAGAGGTTCCCAAAATCTATACAATAAAGTTTGAATGATAACGGTTTTTCCATCTTCATGTCCTCGCCACTCCATGCCATTAGTTACCTGAGATAAAACATGCTAAAAAGTCAACACAAAGGTTGAGTGAAATCCATAGGTTTAAGTAATATAATTTGAATGCAAGTGCGATATTGGGCTACATTGATATACACCCGTTATTGAAAAACATATTTATTATTGCCATTAGCTCATGAATCCGAAGCCTTAGGGTATGGTGATACGTTATAGCCCCTGCGGGTACCTTTGCCAAAATACCCGCATGATTTCTAATGATGTGCAATTGGTTACTCGTAACTGGGTACACCAACGGGGAGTCCAACCCAAATAGATCTATTCACATCATTCGCGCTTACTACGGAGAGTAATTAACGGTTCATGATTATGGGGACTTAAAGGCAAAGCAGTTACTTAGGCAATAGTAAATTGAAATAGCATACAAAAATAATTGCATTCATGTTTATAGCATGTATCCCCCTCGCGGGTTTATAAAAAGATTGAAATGCGAGGCTATGAACTCACCTGAACAGTTATAGGGAAATTGATAGCAATGTATATGAAATGAATAGTAACGGCTTCGTCACGGGCAACCTGGGTAATATATGTCAAGTCTTAGTTTGATTGGATATGTAA
>BQNB010092756.1:14660-26537 GCA_026074375.1 Tanacetum coccineum
ATATATATGTTATTAGTTATCAAAGTGCTATATTACTAGGGAATTTCATAATGAGGCTTCTTCGGATGGCGTATTGACGAGTTGTTGGATTTACGATTTAAAGTGTCCTAACTCCTCGTACGTCATGTCATGACCTCTTAAATTATGATAGCCCGAACGATAGTACGATGATAACTATATAGGATTATATATGATAGTTGTTAGACAACGTACTTGAATACTGATTCGGCCTATATTAACTAGGTTGCATTCAAGCGTTAGCGTGACGCGTTTTTATTTGGGATGTTTTATTATCAATTTACTCACTCAAGGTGAGTTCATAGCCCCATGTTTTACAATTATTGATTTACAAGTTTTTGGGGTGAGAAACATATGCATGTTTTACAAATTGGACGCTAGTGTACATTTTATCATGATTACGTTTTGCCTAAGTAGCGATAACCCACTATGCCCATGAATCATGAACTGTCAATTACTGGAATGTGAGCGCGAATGATTATAGATAGATCTATTTGGGATTGACCTCCCCGTTCGGGTGACTAGCTATCACTGGAAACGAACGTATATCATGTCGGATTTTGGATGTTACGGGTTGAACATCATCACGGGCAATGTAGGCAATATTTATATATTGTATTCATTTATGTCGAGCTTCGGTGTCATGAGCTTAGGAAAACGTAATTACATTTTGTGATGTCTGCATCTGTTGCATTATCACGGGGAAAGTCTTGCGGTCCTGCATATACATTTACATAAACCTATGAAATTCACCAACTTTATGTTGACGTTTTAAATGCAATGTTTTTCAGGAGGTCATTAAGCACGAGGTGCGAAGGATACATTGGTGGTTATATTTTGAAGTCATGCATTAAAGATTTAGTCGCATTACATTTTGTATATCTGTTATGGGCTGGAAATCTTTGTAATAATAACAAGTAAACAAGTAAAGCTTCGGGCTTTTGTAACACATACTTTATTAAATCCAATGTATCAGTTTTAAACAACTTTTTGGTCGTTCTTATATTATCTTGTGTTATTGATCTGAGAAGTAACACGCCCCGGACCCTTATTCCGCTGCGACCCAATTTGGGGGTGTTACAATTACTGATAAACTTGATTGGATGAACCCTGAAGGACATGAATATACATTTGACCTCAGCAAGCCTCTACCATTAATTGAAGATCAAGGTCGTCAAGTATTTCCTGCTAACTACTTCTTCAACAACGACCTCGAATATCTGAAAGGTGGAAGTTCAAGCAGGAAATATTCAATTTCTACTACAAAAACCAAGGCTGCGAAGTATGATAATATTGAGGGCATAGAAGACATGGTTCCATCGCTATGGATTCCAATGAAGATAGCTTATGACAAATATGCTATGTGGGGAATCTCTCACTAGGGTCCAAAACGACAAAGCTTCTATCGATATGAAAGCAACAGGAAGTCCAAGCATGATGTGTTCTCTACAAAAAGAATCATTGTAGTAACCCATGTCAAAGTTGTAAAGAAGTATGATTACGGGTATTTGGATGAGATTAGTGTTCGAAAATAAGATCAGTCACTTCATAAGTTAGTAGAATGATACTTTCCAAGACTTAATATGCGCGATATCGAAGATATGCTTCTTTTCTTAATTCGAAAGAAGCTCTCCAATCTGGAAAAAATGAAATTTTTGACTTGAACATGGCATTACGGATGTTTACCAGACATGTTGTCATTCTTAAGAGGGTGGAAGACCTTTAACTGGGAGTCGAAATCTACCAGAAGAAGCTTAATATCACCATGCCTGAGACATTTAGGTCCGACATCACCAAAATGACCCCATACACTACATACAACAATCCACATGGAATCATATATCAAGATAAGCTCAAGAGAAATAGGTTGATGCACTTTGATAAACTCTATAAGTTCTATGATTGCACACTCTCATCTGTTCGAAGGGTTCTTCATGATATTGCTTCCAGCTTGGAGATGGATTACTTGCTAAAAAGAAGATGGTGTAAACTAGACAGGAAACGGTGTCGCATCATGATCAAGGCGATCGATCAACAGCTCTTTGAAAGAAGGTTAATAAGGAATCTGGAAAAGTTTGTTGGAGGGAGAGAATACGGAAATGACTTTAGGCTGCTTGAACAGACAATATGACTTTGTCATATTGTGTCCTACTTCATTTCAGGTCAATTTCTCGTATATTATAAATTTGTGAATATGTACATATGTAGTGTAAGACTAGTATTAGGCAAATATCGTGTTTGAGTATGAATTTCCAAGAATTTCTTAGTAAATTCAAAAAATTTCAAATTAACATACTCAAACACCATATTATTCCCTCATAATTTAAGGGGGGGGGGCATTAAAATGTTCCAATAATCAACTTGTTAATAATTGGACATTTTTTCCCCGAAAGCATTAATATTTGAATCAATTGATATCCAAAATATCAAAAGATTTGACATTTTTAATAAGGGGAGAAAATGTTATTAAAATATATCGCTAAAGATGTGAATTGAAGGACTCAAGTACAAGCTTCTCCCCTTATGTGCTATACGTTTTCTATTATCGATACACATGTTGAGGGGGAGCATTACAAATGGTTTTAAGGTTGTGAACGATACCAAAAGACCAACCATGTATTTAATTATTTAGAGTTATAAGGTGGTTAGGTATAGGTATTCGTTCCCATGATCTAGCCAGAACCAGAGGGATCTACCCAGTGACATTCCACTAGTTAGTGTAGAAGTCCATAGGTATGACATAAAAAAGGAGTAAAAGTGAGAATAAGGGAAAAGTGCCGACTGAGATGGAGCTAGTATTGGAACAAATCCAACAAGGTACTAGTCATGAAGTCTCGGTAAGCACTGAAGGGGTTGAAGAATGAAAAAGAAAAGTTAAGATAAAGGGTGAAAAGAAAGAATCCCTCTTTACACCTAGGCAGAAATTGGGTCAATACATCTGCTGTCAGAATCATAATGATGATTGCTGACATTGAAGACTGACATCATGGACCTAGTGATGCAATGAACAACCCTCCCTAGCCAATCATAATCTCTCAAAAGATTTCTATTTCATTTCTCACAGAGATTACACACATTTCTATTGAATTTCTCATTCCGAGTTAGTTGGTATTGAAAAGGTGGTAGTCTGCTCCAGCCTCACATTACTAAAACCAAATGTGCACTATTGAGTCTAGAGCCAAAAGAGATCATCTATAAATCTCATTAGGATACTTATCCAAAATATGCTTGCTAATTCACACAATGTAAAAACAAGAAATATATTAAGAGTCCTACACATTATCCTTATGATTTTGCCAGAACATGAGAGTGATACCTAAAAAGTACTCACAATGAAGATGGAAATCCTTCTAGAGCCAACATCAAACAAGCTCTACGGTATGTGACTTATGAGATCCTACAAGGATCGAACTTGTGATTCTAGATATCGATTCGGTCTAGCTTATGCATTGACGAATGAATTTTGAAAAGATTAAAACTGTTGGTGTGTCATAAAAACCGTTTGCATCTTGACACACCGACTGATTTTCCTAAATCAATTTTCAATCTTATGTCCATGGGAAGCCTCACAAGGATATCTGGACATAGGAAAGTTGAACACGAATTGACGGCTTAATCAGGAAGATAGTAACTTATCGGTTCAATCTTACCATGTTGTCTGCTTTGAGATGCTCCGGTAATAAGAACGGCTAGTAAAGCTGCGAAACCTTGTCAAGAAGATTCTTCGGAATTCTACCTAATCACATGCAGTATTTATACTGAGTACCGGGGAACCGTGGTTGTTACAACCGTATTCGACGAAGTGACAAAGCCACTTTCGTCTATATATGTTGTTTATCACTAACCCATTTATGCAGATTTCCTGACGGTGGTAGCAGTTTCCTGATGACGAGTCAAGGCCAATGCCATACTCGACCGACATATGTAAAGACATCATGAAAGCTTAAGTACATGTTTCAAGACTTCCGCTACTCTTATACCGTACGTCTTTCTTAAAGTGACAAAGTGTTAAAGTCAAAGAATTTCAAAGAAGTTTCTGTCACTTTGATACCGAACGTCGTTCTCGAAGTGACAAAGTGTTATAGTTAAAGATTTTCAAGAAAGATATATTATTCAAGCTTTCAAGACCAAGATACAACAACAATATGAGCATGTCGGTCCAAAAGCAACAAGTGCACAAGACGGCGACAAGATCACAAGATGATAAGAGATTATGCTAGGTTGATGATCTCAAAGAAGTTCAAGTTTACATACAAGTCAAGCCTATCAGAACAAGCTCAAGTCTAAAGTCAAAAATCACTATGCCATGTTCACAAGATAAAGTCAAGAAAACAAGTCTGCAGGCACAAGACTAAAGACAAAGCATAGTATGCTAGGTTTAAGTTTTTGTAAAATGGAGTAACCTCCCTTAGGGGGAGATTGTTAGGAATACAAAAGTATCAATCACTTCCATAAATATATTTAGATAGCTCGTTAAGTAATATTTGGAAACTAGATAGGCTAGCTTAGGAAAAGCCCATGGACAAAGCCCATGGTCGGCTATATCATAGTATTTATACCCTTTCCATGTGATGGAAAGGGTGTTGGTTGTTTCATGGTTTTCACATAGTTATACATTTTCTCTTTCATTTTCTCTTACTAGAAGCAACCTCCTACTCTCTTTCTCTCTCTAGATTTCTTCATAGTTCTTTGTATGATTAAAGATTACTTAGATTCTACAGAAACCCTTGAAATTCTGGCACATTGTCATTTGGGACCGACTGGTGGGCATTATAGTGCTAATTTTACCGCAAAGAAGGTTTACGAGTCCGGATTTTATTGTCCTAGTATCTTTAAGCATGTTAATGAGTATGTAAGAAGATGTGATGCATGTCAAAGAACGGGAAACATATCTTTAAGGAATGAAATGCCTCAAAATAACATTCAGGTATGCAAAGTCTTTGATGTTTGGGGATTAGATTTTATGGGACCATTTCCCTAATCTAGAGGTAATAAATACATATTAGTAGCTGTCGATTATGTGTCCAAATGGGTCAAAGCTCAAGCATTACCTATGAATGATGCGCGTGTAGTGGTTAAGTTTTTAAGAAGTTTATTTTCTAGGTTTGGAGTTCCTAAAGCTTTGATTAGTGATAGAGAGACACATTTTTGTAATTCCCAGCTTGAAAAAGCTTTACAAAGATATGGTGTGACTTACAAATTAAACACGGCATATAACCCTCAATCTAATGGAAAAACTAAAGTAACTAACAGGGCTGTTAAGCATATCCTAGAAAGATCAGTAGGGTACAATCCTAAAGATTGGTCGGAAAAACTTAATGATGCATTGTAGGCATTTAGGATGGCCTACAAAACACCGACAAGGTGTACACCTTTCAGACTAATTTATGGGAAAGCATGCTATTTACCCGTAGAGATCGAGCATAAGGCACATTGGGCATTGAAATAATGTAATATAGATTTAACGCTTGCTAGCAAAATTCGTCTTATGCAGCTTAATGAGTTAGCCGAATTGAGAGATGGTGCTTATAAGAATACTAGAATTTACAAAGAACGGACCAAGAAATGGCATGATTCTAGACTCCGTGGTGATAAAGATTTTAAGTTAGGCGACAAAGTGCTACTTTATAATTCTCGACTAAAGATGTACCTTGGAAAACTTAAGTCAAAATGGAGAGGTCTGAACATTGTTAAAAAGGTATCCATATGGGGTTGTAGAAATCATTGACAGGAACGGGTTTAACTTCAAAGTAGATGGACAACGATTGAAGAAATATTACGAAGGTAACATAGACGAAGAGGATGATGAAGTAATAGAGTTCGAGAATGGTGTAACGTGAGGCTGAAGGGAGTCTAACTTAAAGACACTCACAAAAACAAAAGTGCTTCCCGGGAGATAACCCAAACAATTTTTATTTATTTTTATTGAGTCTGCTTTCCCCGACATCAATACGGCGTATCCGCTCCATACCATACGGCGTATTGAATGTCTGGACGTTATCAATCCTTTATTTTTCTGCATTTAAAACTTTATTGTCAGCTCTGTCTATACGGCGTATTCCTTATATGATATGACATATTTGGCAGTCTGACCCGTATAGATACTTTTTACAGGTCTTTCTATATGGCGTATCTAGGTTTTGGGATACATCGTATTGACTGCCTGTACAGTTTTGTTTTTATTTTGTTAACCGTAGGATACTCGAGATAGGATTTTGCATGTTTTTCCTATATTTTGCACATGACCTCGCTGGAAAGAAATCAACAAATGTTAGTGAAGTATCGACAATCTGGAATTCTTGCTCATGAAATCAACAATGGAGTATCTACCAAGCAAATATCATGAAATTTTCTTGTTCTAATCCTTTTAATTTCCCATTTTTTAATGTTTTATCTATACAACGAGGATGTTGTATAATTTAAGTGAAGGGATGGGAATTAGAACGCTACTTGTCCTATTTTTCACATTAATATGCTTAAAATATGCTTAATTTAAAAAAAATAAAGCATACTTTTGTGAATTACTAGTTACAAAACCTGCACACATAACCCTTATTAGATATTGTGAGGATTCAGCCTTATCCGTTTCTAAATATTTACCCAAAATTCCCCAAAAATATGAGTTGCCAGTGATGTTGTAGACTTTAGAACTTGCCTTGGTATATCTATTCAAGACCACAATAATGAGTACTATGGATTTAGATAGAGTAACTTGTTTAAATTGGTAAATTTCTAAGATTACACCCAAAAAACCTATATATTGTTTTATTAACTAACTACACTGCCCTTATAAACCCTTTGTTTACTCTCACTTTAAGAGTAAGATTCCTTAGAAAAACCAGTAGAGCCAATCCTTTAGGATAACACCAACTATTTGTTTTGTCCATTTATCAGTTGCTAGTTGATTTAAAGTGTAAATATTTATTTCCTGTGTCTTGTGTCATTTTCTATCTCCGGTGTGGTTGGAAAATTGTACATTGCAATGGGAATGTAAAAAGTAGTCAAACTAATGTATTTTACTACCATCACAATTATTGGTACGTCCAAAAAATGAAGAATTATGGAATAAATTATCCAGAGCTATTATGATCGTGAAAATTTTGAAATTACACCGAGATTCGTAGTTTGGTTTGTTGAAAAAAAAAATTAGAAAATTGTAACAAAAAAGAGGAGGAAATTCAAAAGATAGTCAGTTCGCTAAAGCTTAAACCGATGGTATTATTTGAAGGATCAATTATTCGTTGATACATATTATAAATCGACGATGTAAAGTTTTGTATAAAGTGGTAGATATCGCCACTTGATTTTGTAAAATATGTATAGTATGGGATGATTGGGAGTTGACCATTACAAGAACGCCAACTTAGGTTGTTGATCTTTGTCGAAGACGTTTGTGTATATATTTCTGATTCTTTATCATGGTAACAGTCGGGAAAGTATCTAGCAACTTGTGCCTGATTTGTTTTGACTTAATCTATTTGTTTTGTAAATTTTTATTTAAACAACAATTATTTCCCTTTCCTAATCACTAACCCTTAGGTTTTATTCGAATGGGGATGCGAGCAATCACATGTGTCTATTTTGTCATTACGACCATGTATCTGTGGTTTTGTCCGCCTTGTTGGTTTATTACTTTTTGGTAAAGATAAGAAGATACATACCCTACATCATTCTACTAGTCCTACTCTTTAGCTTATTCGAGTTAAGGTTTGAATGCAGTCATATGTGTCTATCCCATCGTTATGTGTGTGTGTATGTTGTTTGTCACCTTTTCTAGAATATTGGTATCGGTAGAGACTAGAAAGAGTGATCAAACCCTTTAAGCCTTACAAATAAAAACCCAATTTACCTCTATAAACTTGTTACTCCTTAGCTCTAGTGGTGGAGATGTGTATCATTGCCAAGCCTATGGTAGAATACTCGTCAGGACCGAGCAATTGAGCAAATTAGTTATATGTTACCACATAGATTAGTCGAGTGATTTGAGTGTTTTCATCTACCTATTTCGTGAGGTGTTTGGTTGTGTACTTGTAATTAATCAAATAAATGCTTAACGGAAAAAATCCTTAAGGATACATTTTTATAAACTTCTAAAGGCTACTTGAGGACAAGTATGATTTAAGTGGGGGGATATGTGAAGTCTGTTATGACCCCATAGATCGTTTAAGACTTAGATTGTTTAGATCTAATCTAGGATTACAAACATCAAAGATAAACAATTACGCATCAGAATAATAACAATAAACAATGATGTTTCAAGGTTTTCTTTATTCCATACGATTCCACCTTGCCCCAAATCTATACTTTAGGACTACTAAATAACTATTAACTATCAAGCTAACTAACTACTAATTATCGTGTACACACACATGTTTTCTAGACTCTCATTGGGAGAGTTCTATGCTTCTGGGATGCAGTAAACCTATGTCTATGATCTCTTTATATAGGGAGAGATCAAGACTTACAAAGGAAGTAAATCAATAAGATAAGGAAACTAATAAAACTAATTTAAATACTTTCCTAATCTTTATCTTGTAAATCTTTGACCAAATCTTCATAATTCTCCACCAGCTTGTAGAATTATGATCCTGACGATTTAGTCCTTATGTTTCATTCTGTTGCTCTTTTGTCTCATCAAATCTGTAAACCCAACAATCTTCCCCTATTTGATGATGACAAAACAAACAAATTCTTGCACGAACTTCCCCTGAAGTTGAGATCATGGATCTCCCTGAATGAAACAAACTTCCTTGTAAACTGCTTCCCCTTAACTTATGATCATGCCACCACACATAATAAGCTGCAAATCATATCTTTTTAGTCTTCTTCCCCTTTTTTGTAATCATCTAATAGGGGTCTTCTATATATATACAACTTGGATCATAACAACTATAAATCATATACCATAACTACCAATCCAGCCTTCCAATACTCAAATTGCCTACCATTACGTACAATAAGAAAAATGAATCTCAGCAGTAGAAATATAAACTGGCAATAGTAACAAAGATTAGCAGTAGTAACGAAACACTTCCCCTCAAGTGGTGCATGTAGATGGTTAAACATTTTAACAATAAGCTTCCCCTGAAACCCATATGTTAACCATCTATTGAATCTTAAACTCTATAGGCTCTATGTAATGATTACTGATGAAGAAAACTGAGTATAATGAACTTGATGAAGAAGTAGAATTTACCAAACTTGTGTCTTATGTCTTGTTTATCCACGTGACGTCGAACTCATACTACAAACCACAAAAGTATAAGTAGACTGCAACCTCTTGAAAGAATCCTCAACTAGATGAGACACTAAGTACTACAACATAACTCCTTTAAGTGATAGCGAATGTGAGCATTGAGCATCATAAGAAAAATCACACATTGCTAGATTTTTCAAGTCTTCGTCAACACAATATAAAATGAACAAGTTATCTTTAAAGTGTAACACCCACTTTAAAATATGATAAGAACACGTATCTAAAAAACTTAACTACAACATCAAATAAGTAATAATCAATCGTCTTCATAATCACATCTTCAATAAATCCCAAAATAATAGCCATATAACCAATAAGAATAAATTGTTGTGAATGAACAGTTCTGTCCAAGATCCAAACGGCATGTGTTACCTGATATCGTACACAACTAGTAGTATTAATCATTAAAGCCCGAGTAGTATTAACCTTACTGCTTCCTAACGCTAGCAGTACTAAATCCACAAATGAGCAGTGGTAGCCAACTTCTTTTCATCGCTAGCAGTATTAACTCACTCCATTTACCCTGGCAGTAGTAATACTAAAAACTGGCAATACTAATCATATTGGCAGCACAAAGTAAGAATAACAATAGTAATAAACCAATGAGCAGTACTAACATTGGACTTTCAAAAGTACGCTGCTAGTTTCATACCTTACTCCAAGCAGCAGTAATAATGATAATAATCATACTTTCATATCTGCTGCTCCTTTGAACCTCCAATATGCTGCTCGCAGTACAACACGCAATAAGGTTAAACAGCATTATCACGCCATCATCACAAACAAAAACATATACTGCTTAAATCCAACAATATTAACAAGAAAACCCCAACATTAGAAACTCTTGTTACTACTGTTCTTATTAATGGCAGCACTAATGTTTCACATATACACGAACCAGTACATACCAAACCGAATAGCGAACACAGCAGTACTGCTTCCATTCTTCTTTATGAGTCCCATTGCTGTTCAAATAAGTATCACATCGTGCTTGTTTCTTCAATGTATTAGAGTTTTATGAAAAACCCTAATTTACTCTCCTTTACTACGTGATCCAAGCAGCAACAACAAATGACATTAACCCTAGTTTAAGGATACCTTTTTTAGTGTCACAAAACTGTCACTAATTCGTCACAAATCATCATTCTTCTTCCTCCTATAGCTATTAGCGACACTTTTTCTGTCACTAAACTGTCATAGATATGATTACTCCTTCCTCCCATGGCTTTTGTGACACTTTAAGTGTCACTGATCTGTTGTTAATTTGTCAGTAAGCTGTCACTAATCTCTTTTATACATGTTGAATACCTGCTGTACATTTTTTTCCATAAACTAAACTACCACAGCAACAATAACCAAGAACCATCAGTACCATTCTTTCATTAAAATTGGCAGTATTAAAAGTATGTTCGAGCAGCACTAATGAACATGATTAACAACAACATTAATAAATAATATATGTGAATAAACACAATCCCTAAACTTTAGGATTTTCATAGCAGATCCCATCATAAACCAATTTGCATTCTTATACCTTGCTGTCAATATCAACATGTGAATACTTGCTGCTTCTTCTCCTTAAAACACGAACCTGCTGTGGCTTTGAACCTGTTTGACGACCTGCTTCTCGTCCAACAGCAACAGCTACACAACCTGTATAAACCCTAAACAAAACCTTGTACCAAACCCTAGATCAAGAGCCACGAGGCACTGATACCAATTGTGGAGTCTGTTATGACCCCTTAGATCATTTAAGACTTAGATTGTTTAGATCTAATCTAGGATTACAAACATCAAAGATAAACAATTACACAGAGGAATAATAACAATAAGAACAACGATGTTTTCAAGGTTTTCTTTATTCCATACGGTTCCACCTTGCCCTAAATCTATACTTTGGGACTACTAACTAACTATTAACTATCTAGCTAACTAACTACTAACTATCATGTACACACACGTTTTCTGGACTCTCATTGGGAGAGTTCTATGTTTCTAGGATGCAGTAAACCTATGTCTATTGTCTCTTTATATAGGGAGAGATCAAGACTTACAAAGGAAGTAAATCAATAAGATAAGGAAACTAATTAAACTAATTTAAATAGTTTCCTAATCTTTATCTTGTAAATCTTTGACCAAATCTTCATAATTCTCCACCAGCTTGTAGAATTCTGATATGCTAGATTTAGCCCTTATGTTTCATTCTGTTGCTCTTTTGTCTCATCAAATCTGTAAACCTAACAATCATCCCCTATTTGATGATGACAAAACAAACAAATTCTTGCACGAACTTCCCCTGAAGTTGAGATCATGGATCTTCCTGAATGAAACATCAATCTTCCTTTGTAAACTACTTCCCCTTAACTTAAGATCTTCCCCTTAAGTTATCAATCTCCATTCCATGCCACCACACGGATCTATAAGTTGCTAATCATATAATCATCTTCCCCTTTTTGTCTTCATCCAATAGGTTTACAACTTCAAATCATATATCAAAACTTTTAATCCAAGCTTTCCACTAACTCAAATTACCCCCCATGAAGTTCAACATAAATAATGAACTCAAGTAGTAGAAATTTTAAACTAGCAGTAGTAATGACCTT
>BQNB010092757.1:0-26537 GCA_026074375.1 Tanacetum coccineum
TCTTCAAGCTCATCAAGTTCTTCTGATAATGAGGTACAAAAATGTTCTAAACAATGTCTTGAATCTTTTAAAACTCTTCAAAAGAATTATGATAGCGAAAGAGAAAAACATAGCAGGGCAAGACTAGAAATTCAGGGTTATGAGTTAGCCTTAGAGTCACTAGAATCTAGGATACTTGTACATGAAAAGAATGAACTGGCTTGGGGTGAAAAATATGAGTTTCAAAACTATGAGCTTAAATGCAGAGAAATAAAAATTAACAACCTTAACCTGGAATTAGAGAAAGTTGTTAAGGAAAGAGATGAGTTAAAATTAAAAATAGAAAAATGGGAAGAATCATCCAATAATCTTGATGAATTACTCAACAGTTAAATGAGTGCTAGAGATAAAACTGGTTTAGGATATGGCACACAATTGAATGAAATGAGTAACAATTCTGAAACTGATAGTGAGATTAGTTTGAGTGTTTTTGATATCAGATCTAGTGATGAAGAGTCCACAACAGATAATGATAGGTTTTCCAAAGCATATGGGTATCATGTAGTTCCCCCTCCTATAACAGGGAACTTCTTATCCCTAAGAGCTGACATATTATTTACAGGTCTAGATGAATATGCCATTAGAAAGAAAATCATTGAGTCAAAAACAACTAAGCTTAATGCTGACACTAGTAAATCTAAAACTATAAGGTTATCAATTGTGAAAACTATAAGGTTATCAATTGTGAAAACCTAAAGATCGTTGTAAGCTCAGATTGTTTAGATCTTATATCTAGGATTATAAACATCAAAGGTTAACAATATGCAGTTGAATAATAACAATAAGAACAATGATGTTTAACAAGGTTTTATTATTCATACGTTTCCATCAAGCCCCAATTCTAGATGATCAATTCTAGAACGGTTACAATCTAACAGGGATCAAAGATCCTTGGGGCTACACACAACTTCTAGGCGTCTACTTAGAGAACTCACGCCTAGAACTCACACACACCTTTACTAGTCGACTACATTTTTCTGTGTACACAAAACTATGTGTCTATGATCTCTTTATATAGGGAGAGATCAAGACTTACAAAGGAAGATAAACATTAGACAAGTAAATCTTTTAAATATTTAGAGAATATCTTCTGTTATCTTTATCTTCTTAAGGAGATCTTCCAGAATCTACATATTCTCCACCAGCTTGTAGAATTCTTTAATGACGTTTTTAGTCCTTTTGTTTCATTCTTTTATTTATTTTGTCTCATCAAATCTAGAATCCCAACAATCTTCCCCTATTTGATGATGACAAAACAAACAAAGTCGTGTACGAACTTCATCATAAAGCCAAAGCTTCCCCTGAAGTTGAGATGTAATCATCTCCCTAAATGAAACAAAACTTCCCCTTAAGTAGATTTCCTTTGTACCATGCCACACCAAGGATCTACAAGTTGCCAATTGTACCTGTTAACATCTTCTTCCCCTTTTTGTCATAATCCAATAGGGGACATATGAATATAAGCAACTTTGATCTTGACCACTACAAACCAATATCACACTTCTAATCCAAGCCTTCTATCTCCTCAAATTACCCACCATTAAGCACAATAAGAAAAATGAACTTGAGTAGTAGAAACTCACACTAGCAGTAGTAATAATGACTAGCAGTAGTAAAAACCTTCACCTCGATGATGCATGTAAATGGTTAAACATTTTAACATTAAGCTTCCCTTGAAACCCATATGTTAACCATTTCTTGAATCTTTAATTCTGTAGGCTTTTTGTAATGATTACTGATGAAGAAAACTAAGTATAACGAACTTGATGCTGAAGTAGAATAACCCAAACTTGTGTCTTATATCTTGTACTATCCACGTGACGTCGAACTTATAAATAAATCAGTGAAATATAAGTAGATCGCAACCTCTTTACAAAATCCTCATCTTCTATGAGACACTGAGCACAATAACGTAACTCCTTTAAGTGATAGCAAATGTGAGCATTAAGCACCATAAGAGAAATCACACTAGATTTTGCAAGTCTTCGTCAACACCATATAAAACGAACAAGTTATCTTTAAACGTTGCTGGCCGTTTAAGATATGATAAGAACACGTACCCAAGTAATTCCACTTCATCTTCAAATAAGTCATAAACAATCTTCTTCGTAACCAATTAATCCAAGAAAATACGAGCCTTTTAAACATTTAAGAACATTTAAACCAAATCAATCTGTTAGCTTCCCCTTAAACTAAGCAGTAGTAACCAACAGTAGAAAACATCTTCTATTGGCAGTATTAAACATACAAGCAGCACAAACCTTGGTTTAAGTCTAACAGTAGTAACTGCTAACACTAGCAGTATTAACTTCCTTTTGTGTGTGTTGTACGAGTTCCCAATCATACATTCTGTCCGATATCGATTAATGCTAACAGTTTTAACTTTAAGAACAAACAGTATTAACTGACTGCTTTTATAACTAACAGTATTAACTTACGAACATAGCAGCAGTAATACTTCTAGCAGCATTAAGTTGTCTTTGGGCAGCAGTAACCAACATAAGCAGTACTAAAAATTTCTCATGGCAGCATGAACATGTACACGAACCCTAAGCAGCACTAAGTATCTTTCTTGAACGAGCAGTACTAACCTTTCTTGAACAAGCAGTAGTAATGAATAAGCTGGCAGTACTAATTTATATGGGCAGTAGTAATGTCGTATTGGCAGTGAGCAGCATTAAGTACGAACCAGGATGACCAACTGCTGCATCTTCTTTTATCAAGAAACGATCACCAATAACCTTGGGTTCTTCAAATCTTGTTGCGTCTGCTCCATGAAGAAACGAACACAAGTAACAACAGCAGCAACCATGATCTTTAGGGTTTTTATCAAGCAGATTAGAGATCGATTAAGATACAAACAAAGTATATAATCTGCTTTTATCGAATTTATGCACAGATTCTGTTTCTCACCGAATTAGGGTTTATACAACAACACATAACCTTACGGATTTGACTATGGGAACAACGAAACAAGTAGAAAAATAGAATATTGAAAAACCCTTTAACCAATAAAACCTTGAAGATCCTAGATCGAGAGCCTCGTGGCTCTGATACCACCTGTTAGAACTAAAACATCTTGATAGTTCTTGGATCGTTTATAGCTCGAGAATGTTTAGATATCATATAGGATCATGAATAACAATGATTAATAAATTTGCACAACGGAATAATAACAAAGAATCAAAGTTACTCTAACAAGGTTTTTCATCATTATCTTTGTTGTTACAATGACTATCGACAAGCCCAAATTTACCTTGATCAATGGTAGACGTGTTATTCTAACACTATAAAAGGAATCAAAGATCCTTGAGGCTAAACTACAACCAATCCTAGGCGTCTACAATAAGACTTGACGCCTAGTACACACACTTTTCTGGTGTTTACATCTTGACACACACTTAAACCTAATAACATGTATCTCTTTATATACTAGAGATATTAGGTTTTACAAAGGAAACATAATACAATTAGGAAACTATTAAATAGCATTAATCTCAATCAACATTAATACTATTAATTCTTTCCTATCAATAATTAATAGCATTAATAACATGTCTTTATCCTTTTAAGCAAGTCATCAATGTTGATCTTGTTTCCTTCTTTAAGGAGATCTTCTGAAATCTTATTATCATTTGAAGAATTCCTTCTTTGTCATTTAAGTCCTTCATCTTTCATATGTTTTGTCTTATCAACTCAAATATAATTCCCAACAGTTAAGTTGTCACGACATGGAATGGAACACGGACTAGAATCGAAACTATAAGAAAAGAAGAGAGCTATTTATGGAATGTGTTCCATCATTCCTAAACCTTGACGAAGATAATTTAATGATTCACGCTTGAGGGGTAAAGAAAGAATGTCGGCGATGTTATCTTCAGACGCAACCTTTTCGATGGAGATGTTTCCTTTTGGACATTATCCCGAAGGAAATGGTGACGTATCTTCGGTGTGTTTCGTACGTGAAAATAATAATAATAATAAAGAAAACAAACAAAGATAGAGACGACGAGCTTGACAATGTCAAGACGGATGGTGGTTAGTGTACGATAAACTATACTCAAAAAGTTATGTAGTTCTTCCTGAGCATTGTGAATGTTCATAGAACAATTACACGACGAGGTATACAGTTGTATTAAAGGTGGTAGCAGAAATAGTGGAGGAAAGAGATTAGCCATCTTTATGGTTGAAGATGTGTGGTTGAGTAAGAAGGAAGAGGTGTGATCGAAAGACAAAGAGTGTTTTCGTCGAAGAGAGGTAATGTTTTCGTCGAAAAAAAATGTTTTCATCGGAGAGAAAGGATGTTTTCGTTGAAGAGAAAGAATGTTTCGTCGAAGAGAAAGAATATTTTCACCTAAGAGAAAAGAATGTTTTTGTCGAAGAGAACGAATGTATAGTCGAAGAGAAAAAATGTTTTCGTCAAAGAGAAAAGGATGTTTTCGTGTATGAGAAAAGATTGTTTTCGTCGAAGAGAAAGAATGTATAGTCGAAGAGAAAGAATGTTTTCATCAAAGAGAAAAGGATAGCGTTTTAACTTATGTTGTTAAAAGGCTTGAATAGGGATTTTCGGATATGACCTTTAACGTTTGCGATCACAAGTTAAAGATACTTGAATATTTCGGATGAAATATTTAAGTTGTCAAACCTACTAGGAGGAGTGTTAGATTTGTATCTAACTTTTTCTTGACAAATGAGTGGATTATTCGAAAGAAAGCAAGATGATGATTAAGAGAATGTGTGAGTGAAGACTCTAGTAGATATAAAATCATTTTATAACTCTTTTGACTTTTTACATTTGTGACACGGACGCGAAGAAAAATATTCTAGTGTGAGAAGATATATACCTAGATGCATAAGATATATAGATATAAGCATGAAAGTTTATTTAAGCATGCATCAACACAATAATCAACAAGATTAATGTGTAAGACTATATGACATTTAAATATAAATTGTCATACATTAAACTAACATAGTGTAGGTGCACAATTAACACGTAAGTCATGTAAAAATGATGCATACAAAATGTGATAATTTTAAAATGCAATCATCATGTAAAACATGTTAGCATTTAGCACTTAGGAGCATGTGTTATTTAGATGAACTAAGGCGGATTTTTTTATAAATGCTAGGAAAAAGGCAAATGCTTTTGCAACAAACATGCATTCAATAGCTAAGCAAATACACGTTGAGCATTACGACAAACATGAAAGCATATAATTAAATTGCGTGGGATCACGTTATCATCTTGAAACTTCAAAGCACATATGTGAAATGCATGTAGTCTAGATTGACTAAGGGGAAACCTAATTTCTACTTGCTTAGTGTGCACTCCTAATAAAATACAAAGTCTATCGATGTAAACTATCATTAGGCATATTTAAGAAGAGCCATTTAATCAAATTAGAGAATGAATATGAGACTATCACTAGTGGTGCTCAATTTAGGCTAAACACGACAATTTTTACGGGTTATACCACGAACCCAACTTTACTCTTGGAAGCAATTCAACTGTTAGGTCAAATTGAATTTCTAGTGCAATAGATTCTCCTCTAGTCATTCTCATGTTAGACAAAATAGAATTCCTATATTTTTCTAATGAAGTGTAGTAAAGATAAAATTTGTATTATCTTTTCATAGAGGTCCTAACATGACTCAACGAATATGCTTTAATTCCGGTTCGCATAATCCTAATCAAGATGTGTGGAATTCTAAAGTTAAATGAGAGAGCAAGCAAGTTGTTATATGTATAAGAGAGAATGAGTCATCTAGAACCTAGGAGTATGCTAAAGAGTGACAATGTGTAATGCTCTATAATTAGAGTGTTCAAAGAATGCACCTTTACATGTCTTTTATGAAAGAAATCCAATTAAGGTTATTTACCTTAATAGATCTTGTTAATGTTTCTTTATAGAAATAATGATGATTTATTAATGGTTAGTTACATGTATGTTGGACTTTTAAGTAAATGATTCCCAAGAGGAAGATGTTTTAAATCTAATGCCATAGGGCAGATTTACCTAAATCGAAGATTAATTTGGGACGAAGGATCCATTGATCAGGGAGGTGCCAAATTTGGCCAAGGATCATTTTCTTATTATTTGGGAGATGGTGTTGATACTAGGTTATTAGGAGAAGCTTATATAAGTTATAAGAGTTCTCAATTTAAGTTTTTGAAAATGACATCCAAGTCTTGCTCATCAAGTTGGAGTACTTATGAGTTTCCCGATGGAAATTTATAAGTCGCCAATCCTACTCAGGATGTGTTAAGTTTAGCATGTGTAATTTGACCATAGCTAATAACATAAACATTTGAACACTTTAGACTCAATGAGACATCTTCATTGCAAGTGTGAGTTACAATTTGATGACTAATCTTGTTGTCTTACAACCGACTTCGTGATTTCATGTAATAACCGAGGATGGTTAAACATGTAGACTCGGAAAAATATCCATGGTCATTTGATTGGATAATTTTCGTGATTAGATAAAGCTATCTCGATTTTCAGTTTCATTTTAACTTTTTTTTTTTTCTAATAAATTTTTTGTAATTAGATTGGATAATGAGATTGATTATCGTTTAAATAATAATCATCTTCATATTCAAAATCCTCTTACGATCACTTATTGAGAGAAAGCACAAAAATGGTTTGTAGAATATGTTCAATTCTTCCTAATCCTAACCTTAGATGGTTAAAGGGTTCTCAGGATTCATTTTACTTGTAATAAGGTGTGTGTGTTTCTCTCTCTAGAATACACACATCTTCCCTTTCTCTCACTAAATAATATGGCTAAACATTTGTTCAATCCTCCCGGACCTCCGAATCATGTCTCTTGTTATGTGAATCTTTATGGGTAACAGACTTTACCAATTGCATTGCAAGGTAAATTACTTGAATATTTTGGACAAAACATTCAAGTCGTCAATCCTACTTCATTGTGTATTTTATGCATATATTTGCCAAATATTTGGAACACAACTATTGGACAAGTAGACTCAATATGACATCATCTACACAAGTGTGAGTTATGATCCGATGCATATTCTTATCGTCTTGGAAAGGGATGTCGTTATTTTCATATCAATCGAGTGTGATTGAGTATGTAGGTTTAAGATAATATCTCTTGTTATATTTTGATATAATCTTAAAGCTAGACAAATAAGAATCTGATTTCTTGTCCATACTCGAAAACTTGTCAATTAGATTCGATAATAACATCAATCATAGTTTGAATAATGAGTTGATATATATTCGAAATCTTTCTTGACCCTCACGAACACTCTTTTAAAAGAAGACAAATAAAGATTTTCATAGTGTGTTCCACTAATCCTAAGACTAGTTGTAAGTGTGAGGTTGATGAATAATGACAAGTTAATTTCTTACTTCAAGATTGTGATATATTTTGCGTGTGCGAAAAACTATTTGTTGTTATGCATAGTATGCATAGTTTTTGACATTTTATTAGTATATGAATGATTTTTCTAACCATTTTAATACAACACACATCTTTTGTAAAACACTATATGTTTATAAAAAGAATATAATTATGTGTGTGTGTTAGAACAATGCAAGCACAAGCAAAGTTTAAAAATACATTTTCTTTTACTTAATTACCAATGTATTAATACAATCTTTTATTTTGTTTAACCAACCCAAGATCAAACAACGCAAGATGATGAAAATATTTAGACATTTTGTTGGAAGAGAGATAATGTGTTGGAAATATTTTAATGATGGGTTTTAACATATGATCTTAGGACATTATTTTTCCACACACTTGACAAACTATTAAACTCTCATTCCTAAGTGGGTTACTACACTCAAAATGATCTACAAGATGTTTATGTAACACTTGTAAATATAGTGATCTATGCCTATATGCAATGCACAAACAATTTTGCAACTTAACGCAAGAAATCTAGCGTAATTCCTATTAGGCATAATCTGAAAAACTAGTGACATACAAATAGCATACATGGCACATGTGTTTAGATATATAATTAGCTCAATTACAAATATTAATGATTACTTATTAATATCTATTAACCAAGTTGAAACAAAAGTAAACACACATAATCATCTAGCATACACATAAGGATATCCGTCGTTGTTTTGTGTATTAGATATAACGATGTATACTTAGCTTGATTTGATTTGAAAATAAAATAGTTCCTCCCCATTTCAAAATTAATTAAGATCAATCTTTTGAAATGACAAATACACTATTTTTCAAAGATACATCAACTAGAAATGCCCCACTCAAAGGAAAATATAAAATACAAGTTTTACGTTAAAACGAAACTCAAATTTCTGACCACTATGTAGTATTTTGCATTTCTGACTTATTTAATTTAATAATAAAGTCTTTGAAGTTCCTTTAAAAGAAAGTAGACTCCATTATCTTCGAAATGGCGGGTGGCACGACTTCTACGGACTTACGGTTGATTTTATATGATTTTTCGAAGTTTGTCAAATTCTGACGAAACAGACAAATGACCCCCAGAAAGGTGACGGCCCCCAGATATATATGGGGCCGCCCTAACATTTATGAGATCGCCACCAGTGACCCAAAAACACGTTTTGTGTACAAAATCATTTGGTGACTTAACTGTAGAGCGTAGGACTTTAAGAAGTTGTTTCAGCACATAAAAACGTGTTTTGAACGCCATTTCTACTCTTATGACTAAATACAATATATAGACAATTCCAAAATCTTTTTAGAAGATTTTCCTTCAAGCTATTATACGAAGTATATCTAATAACAAAATTATTACGAATCAAGCAACAAAACACTTTTCATATTTAATCCCCCTTCATGGGTAATTTGATACATGGATCGTACTCTATTTTAAAAACCATTTGTTTTGAAAACTAGAGCGACGTGGCTCCTGATACCAATTGTGGAAACCGTAGAGGGGGTAAATACGTTTCCATTTAAAAACTTTAAATCTTTTGTATCAATTACCCGATCAAGTTTGACGCAATATGAGAAGTGTCAATAATAGGTTTACAATAGCTAACGCATATTCAAACAATATAATCACAATCACAATATTTAGCACAAAGTGCTACACAACCTTAACTAACAAGATATACACAACCATTCGCACAATCATGAGCACAATGCAAGTATAAAAGTAAAGCGTTAAATGTAAAGAAATAAGTAAAGCGAAAGGTAAAAGAAAATGCAAACCGACACAGTAATTTATAGTGGTTCGGTCACGAAGCTCCTCTTTGCCATACTCCATTCCTCAAGTATCCAACTTGAGAGTTACTTCACTAATCAACAAGCTCCCTTTCGGTGGAGAAAACCTTATACCAATGCTTACATTATTTTCCGACACTAAGCTAGATGTCGAGTCCTTCTTCGGGTACAACCAAACCCGTTATGTTTTATGGCCCAACATAACAAACCTTGTGTTTTATGGCCTAAACACATAAACTGCGTCACTTACATTATTTCTCAACACTAAGATAAATGTCGAGTCCTAATCTTAGCTAGAACCAACCTACCACTTCACCAAATATTTTAAGGCCTAAAATACTAACCAACCCACAATCAACCCATCCAAATATATACATCATTTGGATCTACACACTACTAAAGATTAGAAGACATGGACTCGATCTATATGTAACAAATGTTACAAATGGACTAACTAGACTACATAACTTTGGATCTTAAAGATGACCGGAGTTCTTCTCTTGCACTTGATGAAAGAAGAAAAGGATAAAAGATTCGATCACATTTAAGCAAGATCTAAACAATGTTAGTGATCAAGATATTTTAGTGAGAGAAAAAAGATTTTTAGAGAGAGAAAGACTGCTGAAAAATTCATGCAAAGAGGTGTGTTTTTCTGCCAGAAATAGTGCAGTATTTATAGACAGGATTTCCAACGGCTAGCTGGTGGCGGTCCCGGCGGTCCTAGATATATCTGGGGGCCGCCAGGCCTATAAGGGGGCCGCCACTAGAGTACACTCCTGTTTTTGTCTTTTTGTGGGGAAGGTTGTATCTGGTATAGAAGCTTCCATTTTGGGAGAAAAACCATATTCAAATTTTATTATTTAAATAAAACATTTCTTTTATTAAAAAGTATTTTGTATAATTATTTGTTTTGTAAAAATACTTTTGTGAAAATGTAATGGTTAAGAAAAAAATATTTTCTTGATCACTAATCATGCTTAATGATTTGTTTGTACATACCTTAAGTGATTTAGGTCGGGTGTAAACAAATGTCCGTGTTGATGTAGACTTGAGACGTCGAGAGATGTAGTGCATGTATGCATTGATGATTTGTGATTACGAGTAACTTGCGCACTTTACGTTACATATTACAAGTTACATGTTTGTCATCACCAAAACATAAAGAGATCGTATAGATTAAATATCGTAATATTTGCACTAACAATCTCCCCCTTTTTGATGATGACAAAATATGTAAACTATAACACATAGTAAAGTTTAAAAGTTACTCGTTTACACTCCCTTCTCCCCCTTTTGTCGAAGCAAAAAGGTACTGGTTTTCGACTGTTTTCAACCGATTTTGACCGTTTTCGACCGATCTCCACATATTTTGACCGTTTTTGTCCATTTTATTATGTTTTTGTACGTTTTCTTACAATTTTCTAAGTTTTCGTCCGTTTTCGTTCGTTTTGTACGTTTTTGTACGCTTAAATACGTTTTCGAACGTTTTCAAATGTTTTATCCGTTTTTATACGTTCTAATACTTTTTATAAGAATGTATAAAAACGTATGAAGACATATAAAATTGTACAAAATATACAAAACCGAACGCAATGTAGGAAAACAAAGAAAAACGAAGGAAAACATAGAAGGACGTATGCAAACGAACAAACCATACAAAAATGGTCGAAAATGTACAAAAACGATTCGTAGCGTTTAAAATCAGTCAAAAACTGTTGAAATCGGTCAAAATCTGTCAAAAACGATGGAAATCGGTCAAAAATGGATGAAAACAGTCGAAATAGATCGAAAACGCACGAAAACGGTCGAAAACTGACAACAAATGTTAAAAAAAATCAAGGTACCAAACCCATTTAGACCCGGAACCAACCCATCTAGACCCAAACCCATCTAGTCTCATGTTTATAGAAGACCCATCTAGACCCAAACCCATTTAGACCCATGACCCAACCCAACCCATCTATTTTGCCACCTCTAGGCAGAATGTTTAAATCACTTAATGCATCTAAACGATGAAAAAAACACTTTTAGTTGTACAAAAATCTTAATGATTCACATTTATAGGCCATTAAGAAATATTAATTGATTTTATTAAGAAAACGAACACGATCTTATTTTATTATATAAAATATTAATTAGGGAGTAACTTTGACAGTTACATTGGTAATATAACTTTACTATTTCTTCAACCAGTTCTCACGTGCTTTTTTAACAAGAGAAATGCTATACTCACTCTAATTTTACAAAAAAAAATCCCACATAATTGAGTTGTCTAAATGTGATAGGTTTTATTAAAGAGGAGAGAGAGAATATGGGAATAAGACAACTAATGATAAACATCCATGTGATTATGTGAGAATTTTTTTTATAAAATTAGAGTGGGATAGCATTCCTCTTCTAACAAATGTACCATTTAATTGAATATTTAATTCTACTTTTTCTCTATGATAAATCATACTGTATCATGATATCATCTTCTTCATCTCAAAGTTTTTCCACTGTCTATTATCCGACGATTAAAAGCAATTCTTAACTTCAGTTATCTTCTTGACTAAAGTTGTACTTGATGCCCCCTATTTACATGATGCCATGGGCGGTCGCCCAGCTCGCCCACGCCTAAGACCGGGCCTGGCTATACTTGATGCCCCCTATTTATGTGATCAGCTCGCCTACCCCTAAGGCCGGGCCTAAACACAACAAACGTGATATTCCATTTTGGGGACACATCACAATCCCAAACACCCCCTTATTAAAAAGTTATGAGTTTCTTTATCTTTACTTTGATAATGAGAATACGTTTTGTGTTATATTGTTTTGTATAATAAGTTTAATTACTTGTATTTACCATTTAGCGGGTGTTTTAATAACGACATTAATTAGATGTTGATCACTCAATTTTGTATATGTGTTGGTGTATTATTTGATGGTACATAGTGCTTAATGATTTATGTAAATCATTATATATGTAAATCTATATATGTAAATCTTAAAGGAAAATTATTTAAGAAAGACAAAAATGCTTTATGTAACATAAGTACTGATTTTAATAAGGTAATTTGCATTTGTGTGATTCAAAGTAATATATTTTTAATTCATATATTATATATATATAAATAAATTTACATTCTATCTCTTTCATTAAACCAACTTTTTCTTTAAAATCCCTCCTTAAAAAAACTCCATTCTTCCTGCTACAAACCTCTTTTTCCTCATCGGTCATCGGGAACCCCTAACTAATTGTAAACCCTTCTTTTCACACCAGTTATGAACTCATGCATAAAACCACATCTATTACGAACTCCCTCCTTTCCTTCACCCTACATGCTCCGTTTTTAACCTGGACTTCACGCACACACTTCTTTTTAAAAACCCACCTAATTTCATACAATTTTCTATTTTACCTTCAATTTTTCATTCATTTTGCCATTTTGTCAACAATTTCATGTTCCATATCGATTTACTAGCTAAAGACTTGCGATTTTTTTGTCTTTTGACGCTTTTAGTTGTTAGTTTATTCAATATTTAGTTGTTTGTGAGTTTTTGTTGAAAAACTTAGAGGGTGTTTGTTTCGGCTTATATGATTTGATTTTGGCTTATATAAATTCCTAATTTTTCGGCTTATTTTGAGACTTGTGGGCTTATATAAGAGTACTACGATATGATAAACTTATATAAGCCTATAAGTCTCAATATAAGCCAGAAAATTGAAGCTTATGCTATATAATCCGAAATCAAATAAGCGCATAAGCCCACATATAAGCCGAAACAAACACCCCTTTAATAGTTATAAGTTATGAATTTCGAAATAACAGTTAGCTTTTGTTTCTTTTTGCATCGAGAAGTAAACTAGTTTAAAATGAAGGAAAAAGCATAGATTTGGAAACAATCTGTTGACATTTAGAAAAAAAGAGAAAAATCTATTTTTTCCCCTTTCATTTAAAATGTTTTTGTTATTTTCCTTTAAAAAAAGTAATTTCTACAAATGTTCTAGGGCGACTTGGGCGAATTTCACCAAAGTTTGACAAATGTTCATGCAAGTACTTGGGTGACCTGGAACACTTGGAACATTTGTCAAATTTTGGTGAAATTCATGCAAGTCGCTCTGAGACATGTGTAGAAATCATATTTTTTTAGACAAGTAACGCCTACACTTTTAGTCTACGAGGCAAAAATAAAATTAGCCCTAGAAAAAAAGGTTATAGATTTAGCTTTATATCATAAAAGTGAGTCAACTTGTAAATAAGATTCATCCTGGGTCATACTAATGCAAATTTCCTTTTTAATAATTGTATGGTTTGTATTTGTACATAGAGTTTGTGGAGGTGAAACTCTTTACCCAAACTCGATCCGATCGAGATGATACAAAACTAAATGTGGAAAGTGAAAATATGGATATTCTGATACAGGTTAAGAAAGAGGGAATGGAATGGAATGAGATGATAACTTATACATGGATTAGATATTTCAAAAACCCAGGCTAGAAGATAAAATATATCACTATATATTAAAAAGAATGGATACTGAATTTCTATCATATAAGGATATTGTTGATTAATTTATCCCAAGAAACATATAATCATAATATGAACGATCAAATAACATTAAGCATAACATTAAAACTTACTTGACACGAGAAATAAGATCACCATGAACGAAGAACACGGGTATGATGGAGATCTTCTACTTAATCCTCTCTTCTTAGTGATGGATCGTAATGTTTGTGTGTATTTGTGTGTTTCTTATGAGGTGAATAATCCTCTATTTATAAGAGAGGTCAAGCAGGGATCAACTCTCAATTTAGGTATGATTATGAAATCATTACCTAAACATTATCACATAAGGAAATTGGATCTCCAATCAAGATATAATATCCTATAGAGTTTCATTATGGTAACTAAATATTATTTAATTACTCTTAATATTACACATATAAATCAACATATATAATGTATAAATATACTAATGCATTAAATAGGTTAGGACACAATTATTGAGAAATATCAAATACCAAAATAGGATATTTGCTAACATTCTCCCACTTGTCCGTATACCTATTTATGCTTTGTACTGGTTAATGTTGGCCAAGTTGTTGATTTAATAAGTTCATCACGATCAAGTAAAATTCTAATGCAAAACAACATAATCACTTGCATCACAGTTAATGCAGGACCCCTACCGATTATACAATTAGCTCTTCTAAATGAAGAATGATTATCATAAGCCATAATGAATATGAATGGAAAAAGAAACATAATGGTAATAAAATAAAACCATTCACATGATCCACCATAAGTTGTTTGCTCATAAGATCTTGTAATGTGCATAATAATGAGAATAGAAAACATTTAACATAATGTGAAGAACACAAGTAGGATCCTTGATTATAAGGTTATTAAATAATCCCATACCAGTAAATATACTTGAATAAGAGCTTGGGTGATAAACCTATCATAAGTAACATAATACATTATGTCAGTGTAAAAATATACTTGACGACAATGTTCTTCAACCTTCTCTCAACCTTTAACATACTTGGTGTTGATATATAAAATACTGACATTTGTGTTACTAAGAAAATTATCAATAACACCATAAAAAATGATATAGTCGAAACACAAAAATGCATCATGAAAAAGATATAATACTCCTTACAATAAACAAAGTAGAGTGTAAGTAACCAAGTAATTTACGGTTATTCTTCTTTGAAACGATTAACACAAGTCTTAATTTAAACTTATCTTATGACACCACAAAATTGACTTTAACAATATATATAATTTATGGGGAGTAAAATTTATTTATCAAGAAGTTCAAACATTAGAAGGTGTTTAGAACGGTCATAATGTTCTTTTTAGACCCATAGTACTGTAACATCTCGTATTTTACAGTCAATAATAAATCTCGACTCCGTTTCTACTTTTACTTTTGAAGGAAATTTCGTGTTTTACTTGTTAGTTGATTTGGTGAAAATCGTCGCTTTTAGCTATTTATGAGTCGTGCTTTGGATATTTATCCGTTATATCATTTAAGAAATCGATAATTTCCTATTTTATCTTCGAAAGCTTAATTATCTTTATTTTTGTATTTCTCGACTTTTCCAGCGTCTAGCCGAAAACCGCATCAAAATTGTGTTTTTACATTTAAACTAAAAAATTGTTCTAGCCCAAACTAGTGTAGTAAAATTTGTAAAAAAAAATTATAACCCATGGCCCAAGCCAATGTGGCCAGCCACTAATAAGCCCAAACAAACATCCTACATTTTTTTAGCTCCAACAAAACCAAAAGCCAAACATCTATAAGTTTTGTTTTGTTTATTTAGGAAGTTACTAGTATCAAGAATTAGACTTTCATTATACCACTTCCTAAAACACAGTATCCATATCATAAAAAAACTGTGAGTTTTGACCCTATATTAAGAATTTGAGATCATTGAAAATACATATACATGAAAAATGTGAGTTTTGAACACATTATTTGCTTTACTTTGGACACAAGTGTTTTTCAAAGTGTATGCTATCCAGACTGTTCCCTGATTATTATTGCCTAAGTCCCACTACTGCCACTTTAAGTCCCCTTTATCATGAGGCGTTAATTGCTAGTGTAGCGAACATGAATGTTATGAATAGATCTATTGGGACTGACAATCTCTGTCCGGGTACGCAACAACTAATACCAACCAACGAACGCATTTAACATTTGAATTAATAATACTTGGGTGTTAGGCAGAACATCCTACTTTTTTGATGGGGCACAAACCTGATTGGGATTTCCATACTGTTAAGGTTCGGTGTCATGAGCTTAGAGCAATAATACATATTTCTTTTAGACTTGGTGAATTCGTTTCTCTTGTCTACACTACTTAATTCTTGTGGTCCACTACTGAACATTTCTTGATTTATTGAATCAATACTTGGATTTCAAAAATAATACTTTAAAATGTTGTAACGCTACTTTTCTTACTAAAATATTACTTGAATTATTTCAATACTGCTTTTACTTAAAATTATGAATTCACCAACATTATTTTTGACGTTTTTGCATGAATTTTTTCAGGTTATTATATTGCTAGCTGAGCATTGGGAGCATTCGAGTCGCGCAGATATAAATATTTTTAAAGGCTTTATACTTTGAGTACCATTCGACAAATGTTTTGAAAATGTTTTCTATTGAATTTCAAATGGAACATGTTGTAACTGTGATAATTTATTAAAAATTATCGAATGGTTGACTTTTTCAAAACGTGTCACTTAGAGTTGTTTTCTGTAACTTGTACTTTATGCTATGAAGTAGCACCCCAAGTGGTATTTCACTACGTTGTGAATTTGGGGGTGTTACAGAGTGGTATTAGAGCTCAAGTTATAGCGAACTAGGTCGTTTTCAAAACTTGGACTATAACTGTTTTTTGAAAAAATTTAAGAGTCTGTCACCGTTGTCCGATATTTGCGCGCGCATGCTTCCTGATCCCTTATAAGCTCCTTTTTACATCTCAACTACTATTACATGGATAATGAGTATTTAACACTTGGCTATGATTTTTTTCTCTTACGTCTATCTTATGACGTCTTACTATTTACCTTATATCGTTCAGTTATATATATATATATATATATATATTCCGATTATCGCGTACTTCCTGATTTCTCATTTACTCCCTCGAACACCAATACTGATTATTATACCATTCGACTCCGAATTGGAACACTTTTCTTATGCTTTTGAATAGCATATGTTGTTTCGTAATCCATCGTTTTGAAGTCTTGCAGTTAATGGGAGTACGACTTTAACTTGTCACCTCGGATCGTGCCGTCTTTTGGCACTTACCTTTGAAACGCGATTGACTAACGTCTCATTATTCTTCTCGTTACTTCTTATGATTTTGAAGAATCATGCCGCCAAGGAGACTCCTTCTTCTCATCATAGCATTGTCTTGATCTCGTGTTTTGTTGTGACGATGCTTAAGTAGGCTAATTTATAATTATCTTATTGAAATGAATTGGGACGCCTCTTCATTTGAATAAGGAAATTATAAATTGCCGAACTATAAATTTCTAAGTCTTATTTACATGGATTAGGATGCCTTTGAATGTAAATAACGATTTGTAAATGAGTGGACTTAAGTGTATAGCATTCGTACAAACAACTTTCATTCAATTTGTAATCCGTTTGTACGAATAATTCATTTCTTCGTTCATCTAATCATTATTGTGATTACCTTCATATGAATGAGTCTTTAGACTTCTTTCGGTTCGTAATTTGTTCATACGATTATTTCCAAACGTGTATCTGACATGGGGAGTGTCTCTTTTAACAAGTAATACGTCCATACAAATCATTTACTGTCTTTTCTCTTCAAATCTCTATCATTAATTCTTTTGTACAAAAGGCTATTTTAACTTCTTTCGACTCGTAATTTGTTATATGAATTTTTCCGAATGTGTAGCGATCGCCGCAAACCATATGGGGATAAGTCGAATGGAGCACCGGGACGGCGCTCCCTTAAGGTGGGAAGGCTGTAACATCTCGTATTTTATGGTCAATAATATATCTCGACTTTGTTCCTGTTTTTACTTTTGAAGGAAATTTCGTGTTTTACTTGTTAGCTGATTTGGTGAAAATCATCACTTTTAGCTATTTACAAGTCGTGCTTTGGATATTTATCCGTTATAGCATTTAAGAAATCGATAATTTCATATTTTATCTCCGAAAGTTTAATTATCTTTATTTTTGTATTTCTCGACTTTTCCCGCGTCTAGCCGAAAACCGCGTCAAAATTGTATTTTTACATTTAATAGTTAACTAATAAATTGTTCTAGCCCAAACTAGTGTAGTAAAATTTGTAAAAAAATATTTATAACCCATGGCCCAAGCCAATGTGGCCAGCCACTAATAAGGCCAAACAAACATCCTACATTTTTTAGCTCTAACAAAACCAAAAAACAAACATCCATAAATTTTGTTTTGTTTATTTAGGAAGTTACTAGCCACTTTTGACCCTATATCAAGAATTAGACTGTCATTATACCACTTCCTAAAACACAGTATCCATATCATAAAAAAATCCCGGTTTGCTTCTCTCCCTATCTTCCTGTTCGACACAGCAACACCAACAACTACCAAAATCATCATCAAAAATTATTAAATCAATTCCAATCATTCTTACATCAATACCACATTAATCCTTATCATTATTTACTAGTGAAATTAACATGCAAGAGTTTTTCAAGATTCTTGGTTGTTGATGATTTTATTGATTTGGGGTATAATTAAAGCATCAAAGGGTTGAACATTAGTGTTATTGCAAGGTTTTGATTAATAAAAAGTTAGGGTTTAATCAAAAAGGGGTGTGTTTGGTTTCGGAAAATCAAAGGAAGTTTTGATTTTTGGTTTTTGCTCATGGATCGATCTAGGCCGAACCTTAAGGGGGTGTTTGGTTCGTTGTTTTCTTCAATTGTTGCTATGTAAGCCCCAATCTCTTGTCTAATTGCTATTTTTAATTCATGGGTTTATTTAACTTATTTGATTTCTGGAAAATATGATGCATGCATGTTATTGGATGATTGTGAAAGTGGTATGGCGATAGGTAGTAGCTTAGATGGTTATAAATTAGGTTAGATTGGATTTTGGAAGCGGATTGGGATTAGAAAAATAGGACAGCAGGTTGTAGGAGTGTTGTCGAAATATTTTTAGCTTAAGGTCTGTGATTTTATGACTTTTTTTAGTAGAGCAACATACAATGTGTATGTGGTGCTTTGGATGGAGCCGTAAGTCCTCCGGATGACCAAATTACGACCGAATTAGTGAAACTAGTCCAAGTGGGTCATTGAATCTAGTAATGAAGATAGTTTTTGATATAATGGAATATTTTTGGCTTAAATCCTACTGGTTATTTACATGAATGAATAGGTTAGTATCTCAAGTCCTAGTGGTGAGTTGGATGGAACACCAACTCTTCTGGATGGTCGAGATACCACCAAAACCGTGGAAACGAATTTAGTATGTACCCAGAATTTATAATACAAATAGTTAAGCTTGTAACGAATTTTATTTGACTTATAGGCTACTAGGTTTTTACATTGGTGAAGAGTACAACATATGAGGACCATGTTGTTCTTTGGATACAACCGTAACCATTACGGATGAATGAGTTACGACCAAAATGGTGAAACAAACTAGAAATTGTGCCTAGATTTTCAAACGAGTATATCTTAAAATTTTTGAACCTAGGTACTGTTTCTCTAAAACTAAAAGTTGTAGATAATTGATAGACTTAACCTTTGGCTTTTGAATGGGGTTCTAACTAGTTATAGATTGTGAGTTATAATCAAAATGGTGAAGCGGGAAATTATGTCCAAAACTCAGATTATGTACTTAGGGGTAAATTGGTCATTTCAATTAGGTTCTTGATACATTGGAGTGTTTGGTTGATAACATCAGTAAACTAGGTTCATTAAGCTTGATTGAGGCAAAAACATTAAGTGGCGTAAGTGTAGAATTGTATAGTGTCGAATTGTTTTAAACAGTTTAATGAGTATAATGGATTTTATAAAATGGGTAAATAAGTGGTATAAGTGGGTTTATACTTGAAGGTATATTAGATCAGGTCCTAAAGGGGTGTTTGGATAAATCTCACTTGATTAAAGGTAATTAGAACACCATATCATGATCACGATTTCTTCATTGCATCTTTTAGGTTGTTCTCGTCGTGTGCGTTTTACTTCTTTATACTAAGTCACCGTTCTTTCTAGGTGATACTTAGGTGACCGTGGTTTCATGCCATCCTTGATCTAACTTCAGTACTTCTACTTCATTGCTTCCCGGTGAGTTCATAACCCTACCTTTTCTCTTTTAATGGTTTTCACAAACTATTTTCGGGTGAGAATACATGCTCGTTTTACCAAGTAAACTCATTGATTTCTACTACATAAGCGTTACAAGACTATTTTTACTAAATCTTTTACTTGCTTACTACATGACTTCTAATACATGGATGATACATGGTTGTTTACTCGTAAATTTACTAAAGGTTGATTTGCTTACTACATGATTTGAGATCATTGAATATACATATATATGAAAACCGTAAGTTTTGAACACATTATTTGTTTTACTTTGGACACAAGTGTTTTTCAAACTGTATGCTATCCAGACTGTTGCCTGATTATTATTGCCTAAGTCCCACTACTATCACTTTTAGTCCCCTTTATCATGAGCCGTTAATTGCTAGTGTAGCGAACGTGAATGTTGTGAATAGATCTATTAGGACTGACAATCCTCGTTCGGGTACACAACAACTAATACCAACCAACGAACGCAATTAACCTTTGAAATAATAATACTTGGGTGTTGGGCAGAACATCCTACTTTTTTGATAGGGCACAAACCTGATTGGGGTTTGCATACTGTTAAGGTTCGGTGTCATGAGCTTAGAGCAATAAGACATATTTCTTTTAGACTTGGTGAATTCGTTTCTCTTGTCTACACTACTTAATTCTTGTGGTCCACTACTGAACATTTCTTGATTTATTGAAACATTACTTGAATTTTGTAAATAATACTTTGAAATGTTGTAACGCTACTTTTCTTACTAAAATATTACTTAAATTATTTCAATACTGCTTTTACTTAAACCTATGAATTCAACATCATTATTGTTGACGTTTTTGCATGTATTTTCTCAGGTTATTATATTGCTAGCTGAGCATGGGAGCATTCGAGTCGCGCGGATATAAATATTTTTGACGGCTTTATAATTTAGTACCATTAGACAAATGTTTTGAAAATGTTTTCTATTACATTTCAAATGGGACCTGTTATAACTCTGATATTTTATAAAAAATTATCGAATGGTTGACTTTTATAAAACGTCTCACTTAGAGTCGTTTTCTTTAACTTGTACTTTATGCTATGAAGTAGCACCCCAAGTGGTATTCCGCTGCGTTTTGATTTTAGGGGTGTTACAAGTACACATTATGATGTCTATGATGTTATGACATCTTTTAGATCTTAAGTGATTGAAATAATCTTTCAAAATCATTAAAACTTAAGGTGCGTTTAGTTTGCAACCCGGAATCACTATCGGTATAGATTTGATAAAAGGGTGGTATGGAATGAGATGTATTGATATCATTTATTCTGTTTGGTATTAAACTAAAGATACTGGTATCACAAATGGGTCGGGCCCATCCAACTTGCACAACAAACCAAAATATACCATATATTCATATTTATAAGTCTGCAACTATTTCCATCACTCAAATCTTCCATGGTGAAATGCTTCTTTCTTTTTATTTTTACACCATAAAAAATAAATTAATATCTGGATATGAACTTTTGATTTCCTTACTAAAATTTGCAAACCACAAACGCATGAATGAGTTTGTTATGCGTTTGTTTCCCACCGTTGTTTGTTTTGTAAGTTTGTGGTGCCTCACTATTCATTCATCTTGATGAAGTTAGTATTTTTTTTTCTTGAACAAGGAAAAAAAGCTAGTACAAATTAAATGCAAGGAGAGAGAAGGAGAATGAAGGAATGAGTGTTAAAAGGTACCTCTCTTGGCAGGATTGGTTTCTATGGGTTTTGATGAGTTTCTGACACCTTTTGATTCCCCATGCTACTAAACAAACACAATATATCCCTTTCATTGTCATAGTCTCATACCGATACACTCCAACCAAACGGGCCCTTAGTTTAGTAATTCATTATTGTAAAATTATCTTATCACATAATACAATGATAACCAAATTTGCTCCCACTTATCTTAAGATATATATGTCAATCAATTTAATAATACATATAACCATAGAATTTTTATATACCATTTTCAAACAACCATATTATAGACATTGAATTGATTGTTTTCTGTTTATATCTCATCTAATACTTGCCTCTAACCTAATTTATGGTTAGATATCTTATGCAAGTCAAATTTGAGGAATATAATAATAAAGTCTATAATATAGTTCCTAAACATGACGAACTATTAAAGTAATGACTTATGGCATATTTTTTTATGATGAAATAAGACGGCTTATTATATAAATCCATCCTTTTAATGCAACATTATGTGACAAGATATAATAATATTATATGATGTTTCTTTTGGGTTTACATTAGTAGACCAAACTTGCGTTATAATGGGTTATGAGTACTTAGACAACCCGCAAGTAACTAATATCAATTGAATAAATTAACTTATAATTAATGACTTTACGCCAAGAAGTTAACTTGTCAAAATAATGGTATTGTTAACAGAAAATAGGAATTACAAAATGGCTAATCAGTTAAAACATTAAGAGATTATTAAAATATGTGGTGATTTATCGTCATGAGATGAAATGACTACTTAAAGTTTTTAAATATATTTGTATTTACCTTGAAAGTAGAATCATTTATTAATTCTCTTAGACCACATACTTCCACTGATTTTGCCATTACTTATAACATGTAAGGCGATTTATAAACTAATAGTCAATGATTCGATATCTTTAAATTAGATAGAAATTTAATACGATTAGATATTAGTAACCCTTAAACTATTTACTTTGTTAGTCTCAACAAATAGACCGTAAATAAAAATATTGGATATTTGCGTCACGTTATTCGGGTTTCTTTAAATGTGGTTCATAGGCAATGTTTGATACTAAATCACAGTCCATACATTGTACCATGTTCATAAAGGTACAACCGCCTTTATGTAATACCATTTAATTGAGTTGGTTAGGGCTTACATAAGCGATTTTACAATTTCATTTCCCTCACATAAGACATATATATTGGGGAAATTAATAGAACATGTTTATCATAATACACCTTCACCCCCTAATTGACCTAATATTTTATTTCAATGGTTTATTTACCTTTTATAAAACTCGGTCTTAATACATAAGAGATTCTCATCAACTACACTCTATAATCATCAATATAAACAAGACAAAAAAAATTATTATTTTCATTGTCATTTATGAAAATGTATACATCTTTATAAGAGAGTTTTTTACTTGTTAAAATAATTGAAATAAAAAAAATAATGAAAAAAACTTCTCAAAGAATGTCACTAATTTCAAAAGTATACAGTAATATTTCTTCACTTTTACATTGTTACATTTTTAGCATATTCATTAACTATGAATAGAAAAATAATTGCTCTATGAATTCATGAAGGTTTTAAACTAATGAACCATAAACAAATAATTTGAGAATGAATAATTTTTAAATTTAAAACACTTAAACATAACAAATAAGGTTATAGAATAAAATTATGAAAACAAACTCTCTATTTACAATAAAGTTATTTTGGTTTCAATATAGAACTCATTCTCACAAATGATTCATAACCTTCGAAATAGCAAGTCATTGGAATCCTTCTTATTGACTTAACACATGCTTTTAACATTTGGGAAAAATCTCTTCAACAAACTTTTGAACATAACATTTTCTAAAACATTGTTTCTTTATAGAAATATTTTAAGATCATAATATGTGTCTTTACTTAATTAGTCTTCACATATAAAGAAACTTTGATTATCTTAATAAAGTTCTCTTTATTAAACAATTAAATAAGATGGTGGTCATAATGTAAGCTATAAAAATTATAAATCTCATCTTTATGGACAATGATAATCATAATTGTTTATTTCATATTTTTTCCTTTTACTTATTAGTACAGTTGATGTAAAAACGTCAACAAACTTAATAAGAAAAAAACATGATAATGAAATATATAAGAGATTACATTGTTTATTTAATTTCAAGATCACATAAAAGCTTACAAACACCATAAAAATGTAGACCTTAATGATGAGAAAATTATTTGAAAGTGTACTTTCACGTGTCATTATTGAGTTTATAAAATTAAACTTTATAATAATGCAATTCGATCTTTCTTTAATTCTCATTAATCCTCATTGATCTGTTATTTTATCTGACTGTATGAGGTATGAGATGCCCGTATCATAATGCATGTTGAACTTTTGAATGACACAATGTTTGAAAACGGTTATAGACCAAGCAAAAACATGTGACCTGGTTCTCTATAACCTTGGCTCTGATACCAATCTGTAACACCCCCAAAATAGGCCACAGCGGAATATGATGATCCGGTGGTATTACTTCATAGATCAATAGCACAAGATATGAGAACGACCTCTATAAGAGTCGTTTAAAATCTGATATATTGGATTTCATAAATGGTTTGTTACAGAAGCCCATAGGCTTAACTTGTTTAACTTGGAAAAATAAAGATTTCACAACATAACAATAACCCAAAATGTAATGCATGTAAATCTTTATGATAATATGACTTTAAAAGACGACCATCTAATGTATCCATGACTTGCACCTTATTGACTTGAGAAAACATATTTAAACTATCAACAATAATGTTGGTGAATTTATAGGTTTATAAATTAAATAAAGCGGATAACAAGATTTCCCTGTAATAAAGTAACAAATACAATATCACAAAAATGTATTACGAAATGCACTAAGCTCATGACACTGAAGCTAAACAAGGTATGTATATCAAATACATATGAATGATGGTGCTCAATGTAGATGTTCAACTCGTAACATCTATGATTTCAAATGGTATACATTCGTCGTTTCCGGCCAACCGGTAAACTAGCAAGTGCTACTTGCCCGAACCGGGATGTTAATCCCAAATAGATCTATTCATAACATTCGCGCTCACATAATGAAATTAACAATTACATCTATGCAATTGACAGTTCATGAGGATGGGCATAGTGGGTTATAGCTACGTAGGCAAACTCGTAATATTTGAATTAAAATGTACTTGCATCCATTTTGTAAAATAAACATGATCTCATTCCCGAGATTTGATAAATGATTGAAAAAGTATAAAAGTGGGGACTATAAACTCACAACAAGTAATGATAACGTAGTAGCAAGGTAGTGGCACGAAAAACGATGCATAAGACTTTATCCATAACCTATGGAAAATAATACATATTTACTAAACAGAAAAATAATAAGCTAAATACTTGCAATCTCGTCCCTAGTGTGTGCTTGAACTCTATTTGAAATAATGATATTTGAAAACAATTTCTCGTTTTAAAATGGTCAACTTTATTGGGTCAATGTGGTCAAAATATGAGTACATAATTTACGACTTCGGACCTTTTGGAAACTAGGTCATCTAAACTCTAAAACATTATTTTAGATCAGCCCTTGGTTTAGTCTCTAAGTGTGTCAAACAATTAGACGAAACAGTGACGTCTTGGAGTTTTACATTTGACGTCTTGGAGTTTTACATTGAAATTACGAATCCGTTAGTTAACGATAATGATAACTAAAAATATATTTGAAAACTTAACAATGTCGTCTACAACTTTCGTTAAATAAATCGTGTCCAAAAAGGTCGTTTAATGGGTTAAAAATAGGGCTAAACATACGCGTCTCGCTAAGGAAATTTTTATACTTAGAAAAATAATGGGTTATTTCAGCATGTAACGTTTGCGTAGTCAAAGTTTTGGGATCAGATTGTGACCTCGATACTCTATATTAGGACGAAACAAAAATACTTCAGTAAACTATGACCTACTGGCTTTAATTCATCTTTTGTAACATTTGTGTGTCGGGGTCGCTAACTAGGTCAAAAATGAGGCTAAAGGTAGTCATGCACACCACCTTGTCATGGTTACACGCACCCCAGGTGTTCGACTAATTGTCGACACCTTTAATAAAACAGCCCGTTTCATTTGCGCATTTCGAGCTCGTTTCCAAACGAAATTGGTTGGTTCTTCTTCCTAATCAAGAAGGATACTATGGACTTTAATTAAAAATAATTGGTTCGGTTAAACAGTATCTAAGTAGGTCACACTAATTCGAGCGAAATACTTTGCTGGCTTCGTGTAAAACAGGAAGAAAGAATGGCAGTTTCTGCCGCCAACTTTAAGACTTTCTAACTTCTTCATTATTTGGCAAAATTTGGTAATTCCAAGGGCAAAACAATCCTTACATGTCCTATTTTTGAAATAAACAAAGTGTCAATTTTTATGACCATTCCTAGATGCCAAATAACGTACATAAAATCATATATGTGGGTTGCGTTTTAGACTAACATTACATATAGTTTTTTCTTTCTGTCAAACCAACGTGTCTAAACCACCAAGGGGCTGAGTTCTACATTTAATACCCTAGCATAAACGTGGTCCATATCCCTTTCTAGTCACTTGACCAATTTTATAAAGGTTTTTAATGTTACTTCATTTTATATCAGAAGGTATACAAAAATTGTTTTGCTTTTAAGGTTTTTCAAGCACACTACTTT
>BQNB010092758.1:0-26537 GCA_026074375.1 Tanacetum coccineum
CTTTATTTATATTGTTGAACAATTTGAAGCCATGGGGTTATGTAACAAACAAGTATTTTGTTAATCCAATGTATCTTTTTACCAAACGACGCGTTTAGTGGTCGTTCTCATATCTTATGCTGTTAATCTATGAAGTTACGCCCTCGGATAATCAACATTCCGCTGCTACCCAGATTTAGGGGTGTTATAGATTGGCATCAGAGCCAAGGTTATAGAGAACCAGGTCAAAAGTTTTATCTGGACTATAACCATTTTCAAACACTGTTTTCATAAATAGGATTTGTGAGGGACATACATGCATTACTTATAACATCTAGCATATATATGCTTACATGACATGCATTGTTTTAGCATTAGTAGGGTACTAAGTACTTACATGATTGATATACGTGTATATAAACGATATTACATATAATACTATAAGACTTTTATAATTAATAGACATATCATACCGATCTTTCCTATAAGTAATACTTATATAGATTATTTTTGCTTTTTGCAGTAATCATGTCTTCTGCGACATCTGCGGTTACCTACACTTCCGTTTACACTAACTCTGAGCCCGGCAGAGCCTTCTGGGGAGCCGATGAGTGAGAAGATATCTGGGGGAGACATCCCACGGGTCATCGTATTAGGATACAACGGACTCCCCGATGCAAGCCATACCCCACCAGGAACCACTGGATTACATACCCAGCCCAGAGGATCCACAGAACACGCCAGTTCCTCAGGACGAGGATGAGCGTGAGCCTATGTTTGTACAGGCACATGATCCAGACTACGTGCCAGAGCCTATATACCCTGAGTATATACTGTAAAACCACGATCTAGCCATCTAGGATATACTAACACTGATTGAAACACACAGCGGAATAATAAAGATCATAATCAATGTTATCTAACAAGGTTTGACTTTTTATTCATAAAACACTAATAAACTAACTAGTACATAGATGATTCATGACTCATCTATGACTATCTATTACTATTACATGACACACACTTTGATATTAGACGACTCTCATTGAGAGCTCTATATTTCTGGATGATCAATACTAGACGCCTACCCCTCTTTATATACTAGAGGGGTTAGGGTTTACAAGACAAGATAAGATCAAATAAAATTAGGAAACTATAAATCAACATTAAATACTATTTAACTAATCTTCAATCAGCATTAATGTTGATCTTTATCTTTTAGCTGAGCATTAAATAATGTTTGACTAATCTTCAATCAGCATTAATGTTGATCTTTATCTGTTAGCCGAGCATTAAATACTGTTTGACTAATCTTCAATCAGCATTAATTTATTCCAGCTTTGACTTGTAGGTCCTCCAACTTTAATATGTTATAGTCAAATCGACTCAATTATAATTCCCTAACAATCTTCCCCCTAGTTGATAATGACAAAACCAAAACACAAGCTTCCCCTGAAGCTAATATAGATGAAAGAACTTCCCCTTTAATCCATGCTGCTTCCCCATTTTGACATATCAAATAAGAGTGCATGTAGATGGTAAATAAAAAATAAGCTTCCCCTTAACATGTTTACCATCTCTTGAATCATGGACTTAGTAGGCTCCAAGCAGCAAATTATCAATGAAGAAAAATAAGTATGAGGGCAATTTGAGTATTGGAAGGCTGGATTAGTAGTTGTGGTATATGATTTGTAGCTGTTATGATACCAATTGTGGAGATCTTTATGACCCCTTAGATCATTATTAAGACTCATCTAGGATATAGTAACAATGATTAATAAACTTGCATAGCGGAATAATAAAACAGAAATCAGAGTTACTTCAAGGTTTTCTTTATTCATTATATCCCCAAGATCAAATGATCCTTGAGGCTAAACTAACTAATACATAGATGTCTATAACACATCTACTAACTATCTAACTATGCTAACTAACTAAACGTGTACACACACATGTTTTGTTTTAGTCGACTCTTATTGAGAACACACACTTTTCTGGATACTAAAACAATATGCCTAGACCTCCTTTTATAGCATAAGGAGTCAAGGCTTTACATGGAAACTATTTAAAAGATATTAATGAGTTAGACCAACACTTTTATTTTCCCTTCATCCTTTATCTCTTTTTTGACCAAATCTTGGTCAAGGCTTTTACATGGAAAATATTAAAAGATTTAATGAGTTAACAATCTTTATCTCTTCCTCATTATCTCTTTATTTGACAAATCTTTATATTTTCTTTCTACATCTTGTAGAATCCCACAATGATGACTTTGGTCCTTTGTTTCCCGATTCTTGTTCATTCGTTGTTATTTGTCATATCAACTCAAATATAATTCCCGCTAAACAATCTTCTCCTAGTTGTTAATGACAAAACCAAATAAGCTCAGAACTTCCCCTGAAGTTAATAAACGAATTAAAACTTCCCCTTACAAACCAAGGATCTACAAGTTGCAAATCATCAAATCTTCTTCCCCTTTTTGTCATCATCAAATCGGGGACTAAAGTATGCAACTTCGATCTTCACAACCACGAACCAATATTACACTTCTAATCCAAGCCTTCTATCTCCTTAAATTACCCACCATTAAGCATAATAAGAAAAATGAACTTGAGTAGTAGAAACTCACACTAGCAGTAGTAATAATGACTAGTAGTAGCAAAAACCTTCACCTCGATGATGCATGTAAATGGTTAAACATTTTAACATTAAGCTTCCCCTGAAACCCATATGTTAACCATTTCTTGAATCTTCAATTCTGTAGGCTCTATGTAATAATTACTGATGAAACAATTTATTATAACGAACTTGATGCTGAAGTAAAATACAACCTAAAACCCCCCTTGTGTCTTTAATATTCTGTTTATCCACGCAATGGGGGGGGGGGGGGGGCTCGAACTATACCAAGACCAAAATATAAAGTAGATCGCAATCTGCTTGAACAAAATCCACATCTTAGGAGACACATATCCTAAAGGGATAGCAAATGTTAGCAATGACACCATAAGAAAAATCACACAGATACATTGGGAGTCAATAATTGAAGAGTCAACACTTAAGATTTGGGGTCTTATTACACTTTGGGGACAATTGTTATAAACCGGAATCTTTATCTATTTTGTTGAACCATTTGAAGCCATGAGCTTATGTAACAAACAAGTATTTTGTTAATCCAATGTATCTTTTTCAAACGACACGTTTAGTAGTCGTTCTTAGATCTTGTGCTATTGATCCATAAAGTAACGCCCTCGGATATTCAACATTCCGCTGCGTACTCAGATTTGATGGTGTTACAGATTGGTACCAGAGCCAAGGTTATAGAGAACCAGGTCAAAAGTTTTGTCTGGACTATAACCATTTTCAAACACTGTTTTCACAAATAGGATTTGCAAGGGACATACATGCATTACTTGTTTACATCTAGCGCATATATGCTTACATGACTTGCATTGTTTTAGCATTAGTAGGGTACTAAGTGCTTACATGATTGATATATGTGTATATGAATGATATTACGTATATTACTATAAGACTTTTATAATTAAAGCTTACAGACATATCATACCGACCTTTCCTATAAGTAATACTTATATAGGTTATTTTTGCTTTTTGTAGTAGTCATGTCTTCTGCGACATATGCGGTTACCTACACTTCTGTTTACACCGACTCTGAACCCGGCAGAGCCTTCTGAGGAGCCGATGATGAGGAGATATCTGAGGGAGGCTTCCCACGGGTCATTGTATTAGGATATGACAGACTCCCAATGCAGCCAGTAGCCCCACCATCACCGGAGTACATACCAGGCCCAGAGGATCCACAAATACCGCCAGTTCCTCAAGACGAGGATAAGCGTGAGCCTATGTTCGTACAGGCACATGATCCTGACTACGTGCCAGAGCCTATATACCCTAAGTATATATCATTGGAGGATGACCATGAGTTTCTAGCTGAGGAGCAACCATTACCACATGTTGATTCACCTACGGCTGAGTCACCCGGATATGTTACTGAGTCGGATCCCGAGGAGGATCCAGAGGAGTACGAGGATGATGAGATATAGGATGGTTCAGTCGACTATCCTATGGACAGGGAAGATGATGGAGATGATGATGATGATGATGATGATGATGGCGATTCATCTGGAGATGACGCTAATGGTGAGGATGAGGATGTTGAGGAGGAGGAGGAGGAGGATGAGCACTTACCTCTTGCCGACTCTGCCATTATTATACCTGTTGATGAGCCTGTTTCCCCACCTGAGGGAATAGAGCCTATTATACCACCACCCTCCACTGACATTACTATTGGGGCTAGGATTAACGTCCGGCCTCAGACTTCCATATCCCTTCCACCAGAGGCAGAGGTTGAGAGACTTCTGGCCATGACTACTCCATCACCATCACCACCTATCTTACTATCACCACCCTCTGAAGGAGAGCGCCTTACTAGGTGCACAGCCCCACCTGCACATTCATCACCACTACCTATGCCATCACCATTACTACCATCATCTGGGTGTCCAACCCAAATCCAAACACTCAGGATAGCATCCACTCAGGCTCTCATTGATGCAGTTACTACCAAATCACCATCACCTCCACTACCACCCTCTCTATACATACCACCACCTGTTGACCATAGGGATGATATCCCCGAGTCTGAGTAGCCACCCCACAAGAGGTTGTATTTGTCCACCCTAGGCTCGAGATACGAGGTCGGGGAGAGTTCTACTGCTAGACCTACCAGAGGTCGAGGGATATATTATGGGTTTGAGCACAATAGATGCTGAAGAGAGGTGACAAGGGATTAGAGATGTTGGGTACGGTATTAGGGATACTTGGGTAGATTCAGCAGAGGTAGTTCCTGAGATAGCACCTATGACCATGGGAGAGGTCAATACTAGGGTCATAAAGCTTGCTAAGCTCCATGAGCATGATACACAAGACTTGTATGCCTTACTAAAGGATGCTCAGGATAGTAGGTCTCGTATATCACAGCGAGTCGATATGGACTCACAGTGGGTCGATTTACTTATGAGGGATAGGATGACTCTCTAGGAGACAGTATGGATGGTGGAGGAGGAGGCCTATGCTTCCCGAGAGGCTTGGGCTCACTCGATAGGATTGAGGTAGGCGACTCATCAAGAGCTTCAGACCCATCGTAATCATGTGTATGCACACGAGACCTATCTCTAGGCACACCAGACACAGCTACAGCTGCATGGTACTCTCATTTAGACACATCATCAGGTACATGAGACTCGCTTTCAGATGCAGCAGGCTGAGTTAGCAGCACTTCGAGAGACTGACCGTAGGCGTCAGGCACATATGGTAGAGACTCTCCGAGTCATTAGAGACATGAGGCGAGAGATGACTGACATGCAGGCTGAGTTATTAGCACTGCGAGAGCAACATAGGAGAGCTAGACAGTCAGGACCAGAGGCTAGGATTCCAGATCACCAGGATGCTTCTTGGGATGCTGACAGTCACATCTAGTGATTTATGTTATTTTATCTTGCTAGGTCATTGTACAGGCATGTTAAGTATTAGGGGTTTTCCTCGCTAGCATAGCCTTAGATCTTTTGAGTTGTATTTTGTGTAGTCCAACAACTATTTCATGTAAAATTTTCAAAGTTATGGATGAAATGGATGTGTTATGTCATACTATATACCTCTCTTGTGTTGATATCTCATCTATACATTATTATATTCTGTCATATAACCTCATGTTTATCTTTTGTCATCTAGACAAATCATGGCACCTACGACAGAAGAGGATCGAATACCCCTGTTAACAACACTAACCCAAACAACATAACTCCAAAATCCATCCAAGCAATGATTGACCAAGATCTTTTGCAAAACTCCACCAATGGAGATGGAAGCCACAGTTCGCACAAGGATAACCGAAGGAACGTGCAAACTGTGCGCCCTTGTTTTTACGCTGACTTCATGAAGTGTTAACCTTTGAACTTCAAGGGGACTAAAGGCGTGGTCGGTTTGACTTGGTGGATTGAGAAGATGGAGTCAGTTTTCAATATCAGTGGTTGTGCTATTGAGAATCAAGTAAAGTTTGCCACCTGTACTCTGTTAGGTGCTGCTTTGACTTGGTGGAATGGTTAGATAAGAACCTTAGGTCCTGAGGCATATGCAATGACTTGGGAAGTACTCAAGAAAAAGATGACGGACAAGTATTCTCCGCAGGGTGAAATCAAGAAATTAGAAATCGAGCTGTAGAACCTAAAGGTCAAGGGGAACGATGTTCCAGCATAGACTGAACATTTCCAAGATCTAACCCTGATATGTACCAAGTTTGTTGCCAATGAAACCAAGAAGGTTGACAAGTACATCAGTGGACTTCCTGACAACATTTATAGGAATGTCAAATCTGCCAGACCCAAGACATTGGATGAGACTATTGAGTTGGCTAACGACTTGATGGATCAGAAACTCCACACCTACGCAGAAAGGCAGTCTGACAACAAAAGGAAGGCTGATGATTCATCCCGAAACAACCATGGTCACCAACAAAGAGCTTAAAGCTTAAGTGCTTAAAATGAAAGCTTAATTTGCTTAAAAACGGAGAATTACAAAGTAAATGTTTAAAACAGAAAAATTCACTTTCAAAAAATGAACTCCTAAGCTGCTATTTATAGAAGAGGGGTGAGGAGAGGGAAGGATTTCTAGGAGCTTCCTTTAAATCTCAACCATCGATCCTTTGAAATCTATTTGAGGCCGTTTGATCAATTGATGAGGTGTTATGTCCAATAGAGGCTTGCCACGTGTTGGATGGTGAGTGGTGAGAGCTTATGAACGATTTTATAAGAGAAAAAGGGAGCGGGGTTGGGTAAAAATCGAAGTGGGTTTGTGTAACTTTTGGGCGGGAAAAGTTGTTGTAAGTTTGTTGGGTTGTTAAGCTGTTGCGTTTTAGCCGGGTATTTGTTTAAATCTTTGGAGAGTTGACATTTTCAGTCCTTGCACCTTGTCCCGCCTTTTTGTAGTTATAAAAGAGTTTAGATAATTGCAATTTCGGCCCTTGTTGTTGTTTACTTCTATTTCTTCTTTTCAAAACATCTTTCAACACTTTTAACAACTTTGGTCCTTGAGACTTTAATACTTCCAATTAACACTTCAAACTTTGCACACTTGACATTCTTGGCCCTTTGACTTGTAATTTGGGTCTTTGACTTCTTTGTTTCTTTCTTTGACTGAGTTTGACTGTGTCGGGCTGATCCGGCTGTGATTTCTGGCTGATTTCTTTGTCTTGCTCTTTGCTCTTTGTCTTTTTCCCGTTTCTTGTCGGTTTTTGATCGTTTTTGCTTCTTTTTGTCATTTTAATCCTTACCTGCACAATTGGACACAAAAGCACACATTTTTCTATTCTTTTGGCATTTAATTGGCTTTTATTTGGCAAAATCCCGGGTAATTTAGTATACAATTAAGCAAATATCAAAATTCCCCAAACTAAAGGATTGCCGTGTCCTCACGCAATGTTATGAAGTGTACACTTTGTAAACTAAGAAGTTCCCAAAATGCCCTTGTTTAGAACCTTTTATGAATCACCTTTTAAACCATTTTCACTTTTCTCATCATTTAATTTCATGGAAACACGTTAATGGCAATCATTGCAAGTTTGCAACTTTTAGGCTCATCGAAATAGGCTACTCCCGATTATTAGAGCACAAAAGAGGAAATTTGTCACTTCCTGACCTTTTCACTAGACTATAACAAGCTTAAATAACAAGATCATTGTCAATATAAGTCCAATTGAATTAAGCTCTTTTACTTACAACTTGTAAAACTTTTTCACCTCCCTGGGAATAAATTAATGATTAAGATGTGTGCACTCTTTTTTAACTCACCATAGATCACATTTTATCTTCATAGTTGAAATTCCATCTAAGCTTTACAAAATAAGCCTTGTGAGCTCAAATGTTAAATAACATAGATAAAACACCTCAACTCAAAGCTAAAAGAGATTAGGAACAAAACTCTATTATCTTGATTTTAGAAATGTAAATTTTTTAACCTTTCTTTTTATTTTTTCCATGTACACGATAATTATTTTTATTCTTGCAATAGGGGAATGTTGTTCTTAGTTCGAATCCCTACTTAGGCCTTTCTCCAAAAAGGATATAGCAACAACAAACGTGTTCTTAGTTCGAACCCCCACTCCGCTGCTAACAGGCATTGTGGGTTATCGCAGGGACAACACCTTTTCCTACAAAGCTTAGATTCCAAGCCCTTAGTTGCAATCATCACCTAGGGGCCGCGTCCCTAGTGATGAATGCCTACGAACCTTTGAAATCCCTACGTACTAGTTTTAATCCTTATTGCGGACCCCACTCGAGTCTTTCTATACAACTGGATACGCCCAAAACGGATTAAAAATCCTACAGTTTGCTTTTGTTATTCTCATTGTTTTTTCGAATGCTTCATTGGCCTACGAAAATTTATGCTTTTGCATTACGAAATGCTTCATTGGCCATTCTTTTTATAATTATCTTTTTATGATATTGGAAAATTTGTCATTTTAGAAAAAGCAACTTATAAATTTGAAACCAAAAAATTCCTTACTTACATATATTAATTGATTTACTTTTTCAAATGTAAGACTTTTTTCTAAAGACATGGGTGACTTAGCTAAATAAAAGAGCACGTATGGATCTAAGGTGGTTAAGAGCTATGGGGAGTGTTTTAAAAGACTACAATCTTTAGATAAGCTTCTAGGTTTTCTCCAAATAAACCTTGCTTTAAACAATTACACTTATGATTTAACTACATCATTTCTTGTTTTCACATTTTTAAAATTCAAATGCAAATAGGATTTGTGAAAGACTTGGCCCTACAAAAGGTAGGTTAAAGAACATTAGCTAGGGCATTTTCCACCGGTCAATGTCAAAACTTAACTCCTATTTCTCAACCAACGGACCTTTACCCAAAGTAGAGGTGTTTTTTCCAAACTTAAGCTTCTTTTGAGCTTTTCTTGTAAGCAAAAATTTAAATTTTCTCACTTTTTCACAAAAAGGTAATTCAAAAAGATTCAAACAAGGTTGCGTGAAATGCAAGTCAATATCGAAGATAATCATTCCCAAACTAAAATGAAACTTTGTCCTCAAAGTTTAAAAAAATAAGGGTCAAAAGGAATCTTTACAAAATTCCAAAGGTCTGCCCAAAGAATAGATGTTTAGTTCGATAAAGAACAAGGATAAGAGATAAAGAGTTTTCACATTTATGAAGAGAAAGAATTGGAGACACCATCGATGGCAATTGTAGAAATTGCTTTGTGACTTCACATATTGGAACCATTGACACGAGGCTTCCAAAATAATCCGGAAAAACCTAGCAAATTACAAACACCAACAAGAGACGAAAAGAGCAACACTTCCCTCTCTTCTGCTACATTGTTGCTCAAATAACATCTACTTAAAACGGCTTAGTTTTTTGTTAAACCGAGTCCCTAGTTACAAGCCTATACTCGACCCCGAAATTAATTTGTCCGTGGGGAAGCAGAGAAATAGAAAATGATTGAAAAAGAAAAGAAAAAAGGATAGCATGGGGTGCTCCCACGGAAGCGCTTGTTTATTATAGAGTCCCCTTCGCATGGACTCTTTCCCCAAAACTAGGTCATTTTTGGTGGGATAATTGCAATGGTGAGAAATCAAGAGGTGATAAACCTCCCCAAAATAAGGATGAAAGATATACCAAACATTGTTGATTTCCGGGTTCAATGACTTTTTTAGAAATGAATTTCAAGATTGAAAATTTGAACCCGAAAAATGCTTTGGTAACATTAAAGTCTATTACGGGTGGGTGGGGTGGGTCAAAAACATCAAGAGTCAAAAGAGCTTTAGATGGAGCTAACTCTTTTGAACTCTTGTTCTGAAAAGCATCATTCTCAAAATGAGAAATCCCCGGGTCAAAAATCTTTCCATGAATGTCATGGGGAATATCATATCCTCGGATTAAATTCCACATAAAAAACATAATCATTTCCCGAAATAAGAGGTAGTCTCCAATTGGTCAGTATCTTTACAATGTTCCGGGATGAAAAACTTGTTACTCTTTCTCTTTTTCTAGGTTCAACTTTTGTTTCACAATTCTTCTTTTGTGTTTCTTTCTAAAGATTCAACCTTTTTATCTATTCATTTTAAAGATATTTTTCATATTCATTAAAACATCTAGGAAGGCAATTTCCTCTGCCTCATTTATCATGAAATTCCCAAAACTATTTGCATTTTACTTTTAATACTTTCATGGAGTAACCTCACACATTATCTTTTTCAACTCACTTGTTACCCATTTTCTAGCAAAATTCCCAATTGGGGCAACAAAGACCACAATGGTTCTTACATCAATCTTTAGGAGAATTTATGCTAATTGCCTCATTGAATTGATTTCCTCGTCCTTTTCAAAAAGAGGGTTCAAATAACACTTTTAAAAGTTATCCTCTTTAGAATTGGACTTGTCATTTCTAGAGGGAAAGTGTCATCGTGTTTCTCAAAGATGAGGATTTGAAAATGTCTTGACGCTTGAAATCATCACAAGAAGGAAAAATCACAATCTTTTCCAATTTTGGACTCTCTTGGGTTGGAAGGAGAATCTCTCTTTGTTCTAATTCTTTGTTCTGGTATAGAATTTATAATCCTCATTCCCATCTGTGAAAAGAGTCCTCAGAATTATTGTTTGGAAAAATGTGTGAAATTGCACTTATGGAAGCTTTTTTCGGAGAATGAATAACTCTTCCTTGGCTAGTGATTTTACCATTAATCTAATTTGCATAAACAAGCCCTTCTTCTAGCAACTGGGTCAGAAATTCCCTTAAGTTCTTCCTTTTGTTTAATAATATCCCCCAGAAGAGATTCAAAATCATCAACAATAGCAGATGTTGCAGAATCATCATTACTTTCAGGTTCACAAACATCTTTGACCTGGTCATCATAAGCATCCATCATATGTATTGATTCATTGTCTTGACTACCATCCGGTTTAAAAACTATTCTTTCCAAACCATCCCTTATCACTAGCTTCTTCCACTGTGATACATAATTAAGACTCGTGCGGTTCTTAAGATAGGTCTACCAAGTATCAAAAGGACTACCGGGAGGGTCCTGCAACATAAAAGTCTAGAATTTACAAAATCGACGAACAGTAGAATTCTCGACCCTTCACGGAAAACCACCATTTTCGGCTATCCATGGGGTTAGGAAAAATTGTTTCGGGTCGGCTAATTCTAGAACCATTCTAGTAACCTTGTAAAGGTCAGGAAGTCCAGTTTCTTCACAAAATAGACAGGCCATTGAGATTTATTCTTGCACCTAAATCTGCATAGAGCTAAGTGATTATCAAACTCCCAAAACCACAGGAAGGAGATATCGACGGGTTCAACCCAAAGCTTTTCGGAAGCTTTTTGAGATGACGCGGAACAATTAGCATCGTTGGTGTCTTTGATATTTCAATCAACTTGTCTCTTGTGTGTCAGCAAGCTTTTTAACATTTCTGATATTTTGGCATTAAAATCAAAGCATCTGCCAAAGTAATGGTCCACATGAATCTTTTTGAACATTGCTCCAAAATTTTGGATTTGCACTTTATCTTTTGAATCTTACTTTTCTGCTCTACCCTAGAGAGGATTATGGAAGACGGGTCTCTCTAGAAGATTCTCTTTTGATGGTGAGAATATTATCAATTGAGAGAAGATGGGCTCAGGACGGGAATTTGAACTGCTGACCGTGATTAACCGGATACTTGAGATTTTTGGCATAACCGGGACGGTTGGATGTATTTGGTGCTCGGTTGCTACCTTATCCTGGTCACCTCGGTTTTTCCTTCTCTGTCAAAGGTTCCATTCTCATCATAAAAGAGGTGTGGAATTGGTGGAACTGGTGTGTAGAAAGTCCAGCTTCGAGTAGTAATGGCTCGAAACTTCACCCTTGGGTTTGTGATGGTATTCTCGGTAAATGTTAGGTACAAAGGGAAGTAGACAGTTTCGAAGTTGATGGCTGACTTTGATTTTGGAGAATCACCACTCAACATGTTTTGCGCAAATTGTTTTGGAATTCATTTTGTTGATTTCGGAAAAGATTATGTGAGTTTTCAAATCATTCTTGAATTCTCCTTTTAAAGAGTTGATTTGGTTTTGTAAATAGCATGAAATTCAATCCTAATCTTCAGTTTCAAATTGGTAATATGTTTTCTCATAGCCTGCATACTCCCACTTAGTTGGTTTTTCTGAAAATTATCAATTGTATTTAGCTCATGATCAATTTGGAGATTTTTGTGGTGGGCTTTGGTAAGGTTTACATTTGATGAGGTATATTCCCTTGATTGGATGGTTTACACCTGGTTTGAAGGAAAACCAGGTGGGTGAGTTATGGTTTGCTAAAGTTGGTAGACTGGTACCCCGGAATTTCATTTTTGAACAAAATTTACCAACCTGAAGACGGATTGTTGAAATTGTTGAAATTATCATGATTAACCGGGGGCTTCGTAACCTCCTTAGTCATTGGGCACATATTAGAAAAACGATGATTGTTCACAAGTGTCCTCCTTTCACTCACAACCGGCTTGATCGGAACGGGTGTAGAACAAAAGGCTTTCATCATGTTTTTAATCTCATCATTTCAGTTCTAAAGGTTAAAGGTAATCTTTTTCCTCTAATGCTGCTGCCATTTGTTGGAAACTCAAAGTTAGATGATGAATTTAGACAGAAGTTTGGAGGAGCATTCGTCTCACTGCATCACGGAGCGTTCGTGAACATCTACTTTGGCTTTGTTATCTTATGATTAGTAACCCTTCGTTTGGACTCTTGTAGAGGAAAATTGCCACCGGCTGCAGGAACTTAAGAGAAATCTTGATCATTATAGCTCAAAGAATTATTGCATGTTCTAATTGGTGGCTTGAGTCGAAAAAAAAAACCATGGGTGAGGACACTTCCGTAGAAGTTCCTTGAAACGCTCCAAGCTTCGGAGAAAAAGATTCTTGAGCTATTTGGGAAATTCATAATTTCGTTCCGAAGATTGGTGGTTTTTGAAGGTGGGAAGAAAAAGTTGATGAACTTAGAAACTAAGTCATTCCCATGTGGAGAATGGAATTTGGGGGGTCTTGTTTTCAGCCAAGTCTTGGGCTACCCATCAAGTGAATTCATGGAAAGAGGAAGAAAGTTTAATGTGCTGGTGTTAGGTACATCCGGGTACCTTTGATTGTTCGTAATGCTCTCGAAATGACGGATATGAGCATGAGGCTCCTCATCATTATCCTCATCGAAAATTGGTTTTGTACCTATATTAATGAGGGAGGATTTGATTTCAAAATTTTGGCATTATGATCGGTACAACTATAGCACTTTCAAACCCCCCGGTGGGAGCTTGGAGTTGCTCGGCCATGGGTCGGTCATCGGCCATTGGAATCGGATCCAAATTGAGAGGGATTGCCTCTTGTCGGTGTCGAGATCGTCGACTATTACGTCTTCTTGGAATAGTATATTCCAAGGAGGAGCGAGTGCGCATGCACTAGTGAAAAATAAGAGAAAGAAGAATTTGAGATTAAGAAGATTATTTTTGGGGAGAATTAAAATTTTTAGTTTTTAATAAGAATGAAAACAAAAATATTTTTGGTAATCGTTTACAAAGCTTTCACGATATGTCTCTAGAATAGCACAAGCTGAGCGGAAATGTTTAGCGAGCCGCAATGGGACTGCTTAGAGAATAGCTATCACTTTCCTTAAATACTATCCTTATAGTTTGTAAACTTAAAGGTCCCGTCGTACCTCGCAAGTTACTTCACGATTTATTTTTGTTGTTAATTGGAAATGGGTTAGATTGGATATCTGTATAAAATGTTTATTAATATTTTTTTTTACTTAATTCGATAGAACTCGAAATTAATGAACTTTTTATATTTTTATCAGAAAATAGCAAAATAACTTCCAAAGGAAGATCTTCAAAAAATCTACTTCGACGAATACTCTTCAACAAATCGATTCAAGACTTCATAACGGACAAAAGGCGCCACAAATGTAATTTGGTTGAAGCAAATTTATATACACTTATAGTATTAATCCCGTAAGAATTCTTTCCAAAATACTTCTCAAACAAGAGAAATATAAGGTAAAAATCTCACTAAAGAAAACACAATTTGTATATTTTTATCCGGGAAGTACTTTTCCTCGGGTCGTGTCCCAACGAAATCGTGAATTGAGAATTTAGGAATATTCGGATTCGAGTTAAGAATGATAAAAGACTTTTTGAGTTATTGATTACACTACAAAATATAATAGCACAAACTAAAAACAATGAAATAGCACGAAATTTAAATGCACAAAACGTAAAAACGCGAGCTAAAACTGAAATTTAAAATCTAAGGCACAACTTTTAACAAATTTTATACCTAAAAATCACAAATTTAAAATGAAAATTTTAGGAAAAAGAATTAGAATTTTTTAACTATTTTTGAATTTTTTATGAATTTCTAAAGTTTAATGAATTAACAAAAATAAACTTTTTCTAAAAATTATCACTAAAATTCTACTTTTATTTTTCAAAAATTCTAGATTTAAAAAGAAAATTATTGCAAAAAGAATTTTAATTTCTCAACTATTTTTCTATTTTTTATGATTTTTCTAAGTAAAAGGAATTAACTAAATTCTATTTTAATTTCTAAAAAATACAAATTTAACTGGAAAAATATGGAAAAATGGTTTTTAAAAACTAAAAAGGTGCAGAAATTTATTGGAACTAAAAGCCCTAATTTTTATAGACTAATTGTACCTTAATTTTGTCAATTAAAACTTTTAACCCTAATCTTTATTAAACTAATTACTAAAAAATATAACACTTATTTTTATTTAAATAAAAACGACAGGGTAGAAACTGTAAGAAGGGAAAGACAAGGGTAGGCGGGTGTAACTAGTAACAATTTACCACTTAAATATAAACGGGTACCTCAAACTTTGGGATAAAATACAATACAGGAGCTTCGATTTGCTTTTTTTTTTTTGGCTTATTAAAATGAAGAATCAGAAAACTCAAAACTACAAGTTACTATTGGCTTATTCTAAACAACTTTATTGAAGGCAATATCTACTGGTGCACGCAATAAGATACAAAATAAGCACTTTGTTCCTTTCACAGAAAGTAAGTGTTTTGCCTATTCTTTTTTTATTTTGGCTTATAATAGCTTATTTCTTGATGGAAAATTAAAAACAAAGATGCTATTTGGTAGATTAAGATAGTACTATGATTTGAAAAGAAAAAAAGGCTACGTACTATCAAAATTAACAAGAAAAATTAACTGAAAAAATGCAAGTTTTTGATTTAAGCTGAAATAAGCTTTTGCTAAAAAGCTAAAAAGCTTATTAGTGAATCTTAACAGCTTAAATTTTGAAAGCAAGCTAAGCTATTGACTTTGAATCAAACTAGGTAAAAGGTTTTTATTAATTCCAACAAGAAATTAAAATTTCAAAATGAATTAAGCTAAAATGTGAACTGCTGCTAGACTACTTTTGACAGGACAAATAAGCTATATTAAAAACTGAATGATGAAATCTAAATGATGAAGAGTAAGTAGCTATTGGAGTTTAAAATTATGTCTTAAACTAGATCTAATTCTTCTTACTATGAATGCTAAGAATATGCTTGAAAGTTCACAAGCAACAAGCAGTTCAAACTGCTGTTTGCTGATGCACTTGGCAAAGTGCTAAACTACAGGCCAAACTATCACCTTAGAAACTCTTATACTAACTAAACTCATGTATTTAAATCTACATTAATCAAGTTTTAACACTCTTGTACAGGAAATTACTTAACCTTCAAATTTTATTTAAACCAAAACTGTCCTGGTGCAAAATCAAAGTTTTAACACTCTAAACTTTGAAATTCTAAAAACTAAATCTTAAAAACTATTTAACTTTTGATATTATGTCTTCATCTCAGCTGTGTAAAGATTTCACAAGAATACTTTTGACTTTAAGGTCAAATAAAGCTAAATCCAAACACTCCTTATTAGAAACTGTCTAAACTAGATTTGAGCTTAAAATCTATTTAACAACTAAAACAGCTTAAGCCTTTTATCCACTTTTACTTAGAATAACCTAATAAAGCTATGTGAGCTATAAAATCTATAGCTTATTAAGAAAAATAAGCTACTCATACTAGGCTTATACTACTAACAATGACAGTTTTTAAAAGAGAAACTAAGCTTACACAAATTTAATCTAATGAAAACTGAAAACAGCTAGAGATTAAGCCTAATCAAACATATTTGAAGAGAATGAAACAATATTGAATAGAAATAAGCAATTGATAAAGCTAAAATTAAGCTAAATTGAAATATGAGAAATGTAACCTGAGAATTTTGGAGTCTCAGCACTTAAGCCACTCTTGTAGAGTGAGTGGCTTAAAAATCAAACACCTAAGTGGCACCTTGCCTCTAAACCTTAAGCATCAAACTCAATAAGCTATAACAGCTTATTTCTTCTTGTAGCTTCAAAGTAAACTCAAAAACACCTCAAGTAATCATGATTTCATGTAAATTGAACTAGAATAGTAAATGACTTGCTTAAGAACAAAGTTTGACTGAAATTGAGCTTATGAACAGTAATAAGCTCGAATTAGCTTATTGTGAGCTTATTGAGTAAATTTGACTTAAAATTGAAATCAAAAGACAATGAGACTTGGAAACTAAATTGTTATACTCAATTGAAGAAGTACAAGCTTAAAGGAAGAGAGTACAAGAGATTAAAGCTGAATTACAAAAATACTTGAAAGAAATGCTTAAAATTGAAAGAAAATACAAGCTGAAAATTGAAAACAAAAACAACAACTCCAAAAAATGAAACCTAGAGGTCCTATTTATAGAGGATTGAAGAAGAGGAGTGAGAGTTTCTTGAATCTTCCATTAAATCTCAGCCATTGATCATTTTTGATTTGTTAATAGCCGTTTGATCATTCTTATGAGGTGTTCTGGCCAATAAGGTGATGCCACGTGGGCGAAATGATGAGGAGAAGGTTTATGAACGAGTTCAAGCAATATAGAGGAGCGGGGGTGGGAAATTTGGTGATTGGGTTGTTTGTTGGATTTGGCGGGAAAAACGGTTATGGTTGTTAGGGGGTGTTGGCCGCGTGTATGTCTGTTTGAATGTTTGAGGAAAATGCAACAATGGTCCTTGTCTTTGCCCCGTCCCTTTTCTAGTGTTAAAGCAAGTTTCAATTTGACAGCTTTGGCCCTTGTTCTTTCTTTCCTCTTTTTCTTCTTTATAAGCAAACTTTTCACTTTATGCAAATTAAGTCCTTGAACTTAAAAACTCCAAATGGGCCTTTGAAACTTTGCACACTTGTCATTATTAGTCCTTGGCTTTATTATTTTGGCCTTTGACTTCCTTTCTTGCTGTGTCGAGCTGATCCGGCTTTTGATTTCTTCATTCTTCACTCTTGACTTTGTCTTTTTCCGTTTCTTTGTCGGTTTTTGACTGTTTTTGCTTCTTTTTGTCCTTTATATCCTTTCCTGCACATTTATCACAAAAGCACACATTTTTCTATTCTTTTGGCATTTTCTTGGCTTTTATTTGGCAAAATCCCGGGTAATTTTAATATACAATTAAGCAATTATCACAACCCTTCAATCCTTCTTAGAATACCTTGAGTATGATGTATGTATGCTTGTATGATGATATAAAATCAAACTATGGATTGAGTATTATGGGAGTTTTTGGCCGTGGGTTAATGAGAAGGAAATGGGAGAGTTTTTGTGATTTTCTTGTAATGAAGTGAAGAGTATGAGTTCTTAACTCACACATGCATGCATATATATACTACTTGGAGATCATATAAGATATTTTTAATGTCAAGTGGAAGTATGAAAGGTGGCAAGGCTTGGAACTCTTAGAAAGATGACTAGGGCTTATCTTGGATAAGACTTGGCTAGTCATGGTTCAAGTGGATGCAAGATGCATGTATGAAGATATTTTGTGAAGCTTCTTGGTGACTCTTGGCTTCCTAGTCATACATGTACATGTTTTGTTCTCATGCTAGGGGAGGGCTTGGAAATATCTTTTGATCTTTTACTTAGTGTATAATTGTATTATTTGAAGTATAATGTAGTATAGATTTAATAAAAATGTATTAATTGCACATGTTGAGTTTGATTGAATTCTTTCATGAGGAATATGTATAAAGTGATAAATACTTGAAGTTTTTAATAAACTTTAAGTATTAGGTACAAATTTTGGGTATTTGATGAAGCGTAGATAAGTTAACGTATTTCCGGGAAGGCCTAAACGTACTTTATCGTGAAACGTAACCACTTAACGTAACCAATAAAAATAAAACGTGCAATGTTAATAATTATCCTATAAATAATCATATAACACTTTCTTGATGTAAACATTTAATCGTTTAATGCCCGTTTACATTGAATGATCATTTTTAGTTTACGCGATTTCACTTAACGATTACGATTTAAAGCAAACGCGTAAAACCCTAAAAATAAATAATGGATTACATAATGTCGTAAAATGACCTAAAACGCGTAAAACACGAGGTGTTATATATAAAACTAAAAATAAAACATAAACTAATTTTAGAAACTAAATCTTTAATTTAGTTTAAGGTTTAAATATGATTTGAAACTAAACACTTGTCTTTTATACAAATAAACACTAAATATAATGTTATGATTGTTGAAAAAATATTAAATTTTTTTTTGGGTTTTTTTTATGTAATGTTCAAACTAATATTTATTCCATCTAGGTTATATATTAGTCATGAAAATGAACAACTTGATACACATAAATGATATAAAACAAGCGTTAGACTTAAGTTAAAAATAGTTTTTTAACTTGTGCTAGAAGGATGAATGCATGCTTCCTCGTACACACCTTTTGATCATGTACTTATCAAAACTTATACCCGTCACAAATTTAAGTCATGCCGTCCAATTGGTTGAGATCACTTGCAATTACTTTTTGCTCTACATGAGACGTAGGTGAATTGTAACCCAAGGTGATTATTCTCTATGCGTGAGACCTAGATATATTCTCGCATGTTCTCGCATTAGATGACTTAATCGAGTTAAGCAGGTGAGACCTTGGCTCGAGGCAAGGACGGGACTAAACATGCCAGCTTGACATTGTTTCTCCGGTTACAAATGTCATGAGTCCCATATGGTCTAAGAATTGCACAGGTTTTTACAATTGGTGAACGTCACCTACCTATTGAATCTATCATTGCTAGCAGATCAACTGATGTGATGGTATAACCTCAATGAGGATCTTAGCCTTTCTTAAAATTAATTGTTTTATAAACAAGGGTAGTTAATTTTAAAAGGATAATTATCGAAAATACTAATATAAACTTTGTAATTTCTATTAATGACATTTATTCAACACAAACCGTAAACAAAAATTTGTTTCCTTTCCTAGTTAGAGGAAGACAAACTAAGTCTTCTTTCCTTGTAAGGAAAAGACTTATTCCTATCCTTTCTACTTGTATGAGAAAGCTATAATAGGAACACTTGAAATTTTCCAATTCTACTCAAACTCTAAGCAAACTTACTTAAGAAATTGTATTGTCTTGTAAAAGCTAAATGGTTAAGTACGGTTGCACACCTTATTTGGATGACTAGAGAACATGTTTTCTATAGCTACCAAAATGACTACATTCTTGAATAGGCTTCAGATATTATACTGTGTTTTAGATGATTAGTAATGGAAATTTCAAATCGAGAAAGAGAAAAGGAAATTAATAGCATGTTTTCTAATAGTTTTCCTTAACTTAATATTTTTCCTAAGATTCTACACACCCTTGAGGTAATGTAGAAGGAGGAATTGCATGCAAAAACTTTCAAGTAAAATAATGGCATTGATGGCTAGTCCATCATATATATAGTAGAACTTGATACACTTCCTTGAATATATAAGTACATGTTTACTAGTCCTTGAGGCTCACATTAGTGATAATGTGCAGATATTCAAAGAGTAAAAAAGTAAATAAATTGCTACTTGCACTTCATTGGTATAGACACACATTTAATATTGTCTTATCCAGTGGGAGCAATGCATTTTACTACTGATATAGACGCACATGTAATGTTGTCTAAGCATTGAAATACCTCTTCAACAAGAAAGACGCCAAAGTACGATTGCTAAGATGGGTCTTACTTCTTCAAGAATTTGATTTTTCAGTAATTGATACCAAGGGAGGTGAAAATTATGCAGCCGATCACCTCTCTCGTCTTGAAAACCCATATGAGAATGTTTTTGATCCTAAAGAGATTAATGAAACTTTTCCTCTTGAAACATAGAATATGGTGACTTCTCATGATGATCAAAATACCCCGTGGTTTGCCGATATAGCAAACTACCACTCGGGGAATTTTCTAGTAAAAGGAATGCCGAGTCAACAAAAGAGGAAGTTTTTCAAGGATATGAAGCATTATTTTTGGGATGATCCCTATCTCTTTCGTACATGTGTGGATCAAATCATCCATAGATGTGTATTTGGCCAAGAAGCTCTTGAAATCCTCAAGGCTTGCCATGAAGGACCCACCGGGGGCCATCACAGTGCCAACATCACAGCTCGGAAAGTATTTGACGCCGGATTCTTTTGGCCTACAATTTATAAGGATGCTTACGAATTGATCAAATCTTGTGATGCATGTCAAAGACAAGGCAAAATCTCTCAACGTGATGAGATGCCTCAAAATGCAATCCAAGTTTGTGAAATTTTCGATGTTTGGGGTATCGATTTTATGGGACCTTTTCCGTCGTCTAGAGGAAACAAATATATTCTAGTAGCCGTCGATTATCTTTCCAAATGGGTTGAAGCGAAAGCGCTCCCCACCAACGATGCTAGAGTAGTTGTTAAGTTCTTAAAATCCCTTTTCTCCCGATTCGGTGCTCCTAGAGCAATTATAAGCGATCGTGGCCCATTTTTGTAACGACAAAATTTGATAAAGATTATGTCTAATATGGTGTCATCCATTACGTCTTTCGACTCCCTTACCACCCTCAAACGATAGTCAAGTTAATTCACGATCGAGGTCCAAAAGAATTTTAGAGAGAACTGGTCGAAAGTGACAATCGTGCCTCAAAAAATGGTCAGAACAAGTTTAGATGTGCATTCTGGGCTTAGGACCGCTGATTCGTAGTGATAGTATACACTTAAAATAACACAAGTGCAAATCTCAACCAATAGCCTTAACCAATGGCAAAAGGTAAAATCAACAACAAAGAGATTAAATAAAATAAGATCAATGATAAAAAAGAATCCGGAAGAGATATTCCCGGGTCGTATGTCCCAACGAGGCTGCAATTGAAATTTATCCTGGTTTGATGAGAAATTGAATGATGGAAACACTGATATAATTACAACTAAAATTAATTAAATAAAACCTAATTTAATCTACGGGAAACAGATATAGGAAATGGGGATCTTAAAAACTACGGGAAACAAAATTAGTTATAGGGAAATCCTAAAATTAAATCTATACTAAAATACGGGGAACAGAATCAGGTATCGGGAAACCTAAATATTAAAAATTAAGAAAATAAATGCTAAATTAAATTAAAAATCAAAATTAAATTCTAATTAACTTAATTTGAAAAATAAAGAAAACTAGAACTAAAACGGAGGTCGTTTGAATGTAAAACGAAAAGAAACGGTAAAACGCACCCGGTAAAACGGGTCTAAGACTGAAATTTAAGAAAAATAAAGCCTACACTAAATTTTATATTTTTCCTAGACACTAAATGACAAAAGAAAATTTTGTAAAAAAGAAAAATATTTTTTTATTAATTTTTGGATTTTTTATGAATTTATAAAGATTAATAACTAATTAAAACTAAGAAAATAGAAAAAGACAAAAAAATAAAAGTTATAAAAATTCTGAAAAAATAAAATTAAATAAAGAAAAAGTTAACAATTCTAAAAATATAAAAATGCCCAAATTTTACTGAATAAATTAAAAGTAATTAAACTAATTAATTTTAAACCTAATTTAATTAATTAAATTAAATAAAACTAACTAAAGCTAACTGCTGTTAAAACAAAAGGACTAACAGGGAAAAGGGACAAGGACTAACGGGGAAACAATAAACTGACAAGGGGGACTAACAATGCTAACTATAAAAGAGAGAATTACACAAACAGTCCCTGAGCACTAACCCGATTACAAGCTTAGTCCAAAGTGCTTATTTTCAAAAAGCTATAAAAGCAAAGTTGTTAAGGGGACTTAGGAGAACATTTTTCATAAAAGGTGCATAAGCTGAAGTGAACTTAATAAGCCAGAAATGTGAGCTTTTTGAACTGCAGAACCTAAATAAGCTTATAAGCTTATTTTTCTTTCTTCTTGGGATATAAGCTAACAAATTAAGCTACAACTATGGGGGACAGATAAATAGGGAGAGGGGAGTCCTAAATATAAGCTATGGAAATCTAATAAGCCCTAAAATAAGCTGTCCTATATTTAAGCTTAAAATGACAGTTTATAAAAAAAGGAAAAAGGGCTACTTTAAGCTACTTTTAAGCTAATCTAGAAAGGGAGATAAGCTATAATATTTTGGGAGCTTAAAGAACTAGTAATAAGCTATAAATAAAAGCAATAAAATCCTAGAGTCTAGTATAAAATAAGCTAGATAAAAGGGGCTAAACTATGGTGCTCAGCACCAGGGGAAATAAGGCAGTGGCTAGGGTGCTTTTTTTTTTGCTTATGAAAATAAGCTCTCAAGGGCTTATTACCTAAAATCAATCACAAACAGATAAAAATGGGTGGTCAATGAGCTTATTCTCAAAGATTGGGCTTCTAATGAGTACTTTATCCTGCTGAATATGGGGCTTAAAGTTGAGGGATTTCAAAAAATTTTGCAAAGCCAAACTTTGACTTATGCTTGGTCAAACCAAAGGGACAGAACAAGTGGTGGGTTAAAGTGGCTAGAAATACTCAAATAAGCACAACAAAGTGTGCTTAAGCTGTCTACACAGCTTGAGCCCTTTTACTTGATTTAGCTTATTCAAATTTTGACAGAACATAAAAGGGGCACAAAAACTTATTTTCAAACTAAAAATGGTGATTAAATTGTCTTAATAAAGCCCACACACTCAGCCAAAGTTGGCTGAGTGGTTACAACCCATGAAAATTCCATCTTGACCCATTTTGAGACTAAACCAAACACCCCCTTAATTTATAAAAAAGGCTTGTTAACTGTTTTTTGGTAAAAGAAGACAGAGAATAATTGATTATAGGTTGATTTTAATAACTTTTAACACATATTTAACCAATTTAAACAGATTTAAACAACTTGAATGATATTTCAAATTTCGACAATAGCAATTTTCTCAAACACTCTTAACTTGTATTGAAACTGAAAGTAATACAACAAAAACTTAAAAAGAAACTGAGTACAATAATTTTTAAAGCAAACTTAAGTAAAATTTAAACTAAGAAAGTAAAAACAGGATTTGGTGTTCGGCTTGCTCTCTTTCCTTTTATACAAATCCAAAGGCTTCTCTTGGTCTTGGGATAAGCTGGTTGTGAGAGTGCAATGTCTCCAAGGTAATCCTAGCCCTCTATTTGCCTTGTACACCATCTCACCATTCATGGGGTCTTCGGGTTGTGTGATTGTGCCAGGGGAGAGGTTATAGGGGCAATGGGGAGGTGGGAATTGGTGAGGGTGAGCTGGGAAGTGTACTAGGGAGGTGGATTGGAGCTTGAAACCATGGGAAAGGGCTGTTTGGGTTTTGGCGGGTACGGGGTTGGGTACAGTTTTATGGTTCGTGTTTTAAAAGAAAAGAATGGGGAAGATGCAAAAATGGCCCCCCATCTTTCATTCTCTTTTCATTTTATATTAAGCCGAAATTCAGTTATAATGAGACTTTGGAAAGTAACACATTTGGTCCCTCCGTTTTTATAACTAAAAGATTAAAAAGAGGTTTTGGACAATTACAAAAATGGTCCCTGGCTTTTAATCTAAAAGAAATAAAGAAGGTTAGGGTAAATTGCAAAATCAGTCCCTGCTGTTTTTTTATAACTAAAAGAAATAAATAAAAAAGTTTTGAAAAATTGCAATTTCAGCCCTTGTGTTTTATTTTTCTATTTTTTTCTTTTTTTTTTAAAACAACTTCCAAACTTGGCATTTTTGGCCCTTTTCTTTATTTTTTTCATTTTTAATTATAAAACAAGGTTTTTAAAATTTACATTTTTGGTCCTTATGTTTTATAAAAAAGGATTGTGGGCTTTTGTTGGGCTTGGGTTTTGTGTTGGGCCCATTGGGCTTGTATTGGGCCCAATTGAGTGTGTCTGGGCCCAATAAGGTTTAGGTGGGTTTTGTGTGTACAATGGCTGAGATTGGCTGTAACTGGGCTAGGATTGGGCCTTCAAAGTCTTCACAGTCTTTGTCAATTGCACACAAATGGCTTAGTACTTGATTGAAGGGCCTATATGGTCTTCACGTCTTCATAGTTAACTATGGGCTTTCCCGGCCCATCAGATGGGTTAAGATTGCATCCAATAGTATTCTTCAGTTCCGGCTCCGGTTTGACTGCTGATTCTTCAGTATTGACTCTGACTTTGGCATTTTTGGACTTTGGCCTTGATTTTGCACAGTCTTTTCCATTCCATGCTCAGTTTTGTCATTTTGGCTTGGTTTTCTGTCTTTTTTTTTGTTGATAGCCACATTCCCCCTGCACAATACAAATGCAAAACAAACATATATTTGGCATTTTTGCTGATTTTGGTAATTTAACCAGTTTTAGAGTAAAAGATAAGTGTAATTAAGCACTATCAACCGCTACAAAACTCCAATTGGATGCACTCCGTACAAGTTAGTCTATGGAAAAGCGTGTCATTTACCAGTGGAACTAGAACACAAGGCTTATTGGGCTCTTAAGCACGCCAACTTTGATCTCAAGACCGCGGGCGATCATCGAAAGCTTTAACTCAATGAACTTAGCGAGCTTCGTAATCAAGCTTACGAGAATTCGCTAATCTACAAGGAGAAGACAAAAAAAACTACACGAATTTTTTATTTTTTTTCAAGATAAAAACCGAAATCTTCAATTTGGTGATCAAGTCTTATGCTTTTCAACTCCCGATTAAAAGATTTTATCCGGAAAGCCCAAGTCTCGATAGGACCAAGACCTTTCACAATCACCGAAGTTAATCCTTATGACTCTGAGTCGGAAGCAAGATTATCATCATCAGATGGTTCTAATATTCAAATCAATTGCCCACCGTTTGAAGCACAACTATGAGGGATAATACCACCATTGGTAATCCCGGATCTCGTAGACGTTTCCCTAAGGACAACACATTCAGGATCCGCGTACGAGCTTGCGACTCGTGACACAAAAACAACTGCTTCGTGGGGAAGGTTCACCCCCATATTAGCCTTTATATTTTATTTCTATTTTCTATTATCCAATGTGTTGTGTTGAGAGAGGCTTGTATTCTTCTCCGATTTCTCGATGTTTGTTGCTTGTTTGTTGTGATTTTTGAAGGATCAAACCAACAATTTCTGAAGCCTCTCGTGTCCGGTTGATTTGTCCCATTTCTACTCGAGCCTTCTCATACCTTTTATGAAATTAGTTTGGGAATCCATATCCTTTCATCATTATCGATTAACGTTTATCTTTGCATAATTTCATAAACGGCTTAGATTTTCGTAGAGACCCGACTTTAAACATTGAGGACAATGTTCGTTTTTAGTTGGGGAGGGAATCTATCGATTGAGTTCTTGCTTATTGTTGTTCTCACGTACCCGTTTTTCCCACAAAAATAGCAAAAATTTTAAAATTTTAAGTTCTTATTTGCCAATAATAGTTTAAATATTTATAGTATAATATATATAAAATATATATATATATAAGAATAATAAATATATAATAATATATATTAATATATTGAAAAAAGAAAAAAATATATATTAGTAGTTGATTAAAATAAGTTTTAAGACACGAATGTAGGTTTTCCGTTGGTGAGAGTAAGAAGTAATTTTTGACCCAATCGAACGTGTTGAGTTCTAGCTTTCTCCCTTAACAAATAATGATGATAGTTTGTGCTAGTCTCATGTAGACTTTAAACATGCTAGACTTGAATCATTAATAAATGAAGACTTGTGCTAATCTCAAGTAGATTTTAAATATGTCGAGTTGGATTTTATATAGGCTAAGTATTTGCGAATCTCTTTATTAGAGATTTTAAATTGCAAAGAATAAGAGATGATAAACAAAGTTTATTTGGAAAACTTAAAGGCTTATAAGAATAACTTGTGGTTTTTCTTCCCCGAAGTTCTTAAAATGATTAATTATACGTGTTCTCTTTAATTTTTACAAATTAGAGTTTTACTCTTAAAAGTCTAATCAACATATTTAGAGAAAAAGCTTTATCAATGAAGTCGACATCATTTGTAAATAAGAATTTTAGTTCAAGTTTATACTTTTGTTTTCTAAAACGAAATATTTCTGTTTGCAAAAATAATGTGTTATTAAAAAAAATGTAGTTGGTGAATAAAAAGGATGCAAGTTATAAATCTTTAGTGTTAATAATTAATATACAAACTCCATCGC